>BPLR01000825.1:0-53906 GCA_021605095.1 Caerostris extrusa | reverse complement strand
GTTACGCATTGGTTGCAGCCTCTGAAACGCAATCCTGGCTAACTTTCAAGGTCATTTGAGAGTAGAGAGATGCAAATGAAATACTAGGTGCCATTGTTCTCTTTTCACTGTCACCTCGAGGATGAAGCTGCAATAATTAAAACAAATGTAATTACTTTCACAAATTAAAAAATAATTTTCATATTTATTAACATTAGACATAAATACAGATATAAAGAAAGAAATTTATAAAAAGGCACTAAAACATAATTCATATGAACAAAAGTATTTTTTTTTTACTAAGGATTGACATAAAGTATAAAAGAATTAGTTCTAGATTGTGATAGAGAAATCACCCTAGGGAGGACCATCAGTCAATAGATTACTATAACATTTAGTATAAAGTAAAACTGGATACTTTCCAATCGGGAGCCTGACTATAAATTAAAATTTCATACATGATACCACTTGCTTATTTTTATTAGCTCATATTTATCATTATTTAGCCTCATTTTTATGACACTGAAAAAGTTGATGTGTGAATCAACTTTTTTAAATTTGAATCTCGTTATTTCTGTATTTCTGCACCCAAATAACATGTTTAATGCATTTTCCAAAATTGGGAATGCATTTTTTCTCCAAAATTGATTCATTTCATACATTTGAGACCTTTGATATGATATCTCAAGAAATAGTCAAGATATTTTTTTGAAACTTTTTAGAATTTAGTTTTACATACAAAGGAAATTCTATTAAATTTTTAATACAAGCAAAGACCTTTTTATTTACAGCTATTTTAAACGAACGAAAGTTATGAATCTCGGGTCTCATATTTTTTATATACTAATTTTCCTCAGATTTGAAAATCATTTCATAAATCATTGTTATAAAAATCTTAAAAACTCTAAGAAGACATAATATACTGTAATAATCAATAATACTATAAAATATACTGCAATAATCTAAATTCTTTTTACTCGAATTGACGATTATTGCAGTATGCTTTTATGTAGAGTATTAAACCCTTTTTTTTATTTTTTTAAAATATTATTAAGATTCAAATGAAGAAACACATTTTCTAAAAACTTGTTATATATATCAAAAGGTTTTTGAAAATAATGCAAAATACCAAACTAATAAACACATATAAAACTAACTGAATTTATGAATAGCAATTAAATTGAAAATGCCTTAATACTAATTTGAAAATTTTGCAAAATGACAAAAATGATCACTATAAAAGCATCAGGATTATGCTAAATAATTGAATATATGTAAATAATTGTGGTTTAATAATCCATACATGCCTTTTTTCACTTAATTTTAGGTAGGGATATTAGTAAAATAATGAATTAATAAGACATTTTTAATATTTTTTTATAAAAAAATAAGTATATAAAAATAAAAATAATAATCAATTATATAGCTTATGTATTTGTTACATAGTCAATTATAAGCTTATGTATTTTGATGCATAGTCAATTAATAAGCATATGTATTTTTGATAGAAAGACTCTACAATAGCAATAAAATTAATAAAAGGAAGACACCTTCAGATATATTAATAACTACACTTAAGTCTTTTTTACTTATTACAAAATATTTAGAGTGGTTATAGAAACCATTACCGCCTATATTAAATTTTCACATTAAGTCTGCCAGGTAAAGTGTGGAATAAAAATTTATATAAGCATATGCATTTCTCGATGCATAGTCAATTATAAGCATATGTATTTTGATACAGTCAATTATAAGCTTATGTATTTTGATACATAGAAACTTACAAGAGCAATAAACTTTATTTATAACTATGCCAAATTTCCACCAGATATTAAAATCTTGTGTCCTAAATCTCCCATCAATTGGTTGGCTTTCTACCGTATGAGATTTTGATATGTGCAACACAAAACTCATCTTAACAGCATACTAAAAACACTCTATAAGATGGCATAAAAGTGAGTTACTTACGCCAAGTAAATTCTCGGCAGATATCCTTCCCTGTCATTGTGTTTGCTCCACCACCATTCTCTCCAGGTCGTCTCCTTTCCCTCAGTACGACCAGCTGGTCGCCGTCGCGGAACGAGAGAGCTCGTCGGAGTTTTGACTGTCGTAGTCGTACAGAGCGTACACAACACCGGCGTTCAGGATTCCCAGCTTTTCTTGCATACCTACGAACACATACAATTTAAATACTGAAGATATATAAATGATATGAAATTATTTTGTTTAAATATCTTTCTTTTGAGACCAGATAAAACTTCCACCATTCATTACCGATATGGCGGATTTGTAGCAGATTCACTGTCAACTATTATACACCACAGATAATCTGTTACACTGCATCCAACAAGAGAAAGGTAAAAATGTCAACAATTAACTAGCTCAGCATAGGAGAAGACTTGAAAAATTCTAACCTAGCAACCTGACTGTTCGTTAAGTCTATTCCTTTTCTCAAAGCATTGAATACAATGGAAGCACATTAAGCAAAAACTAGGCCTGATGACAAAATCATTAAATGGATGTTCTACTTCAATATGAGATTAAGCCGAAATTATTGAAAATATATTACTTCACAAAAATCTACATCAATTAGAGAAAATTTCGTGCAATATTTTCGCAATACAGCTATACATATTGTATATGCAAAACTGGTTAGGATTGCTGGCCTAGGATCCTAATACAGGATCGGCCCAGTTAGTGTGAATGATAGATGGAGAATTTTGTTTAACCATGAAAATCTATATAAAATATAAGCAACCCTAATATCATCAGTGCCATCAAATCTTTTTCGTATCAGATGACTTTGGCATATTTTTAGATCTGATAATATGAGTCCTATTAGAAAAGGTGACTTTTTCAAATATAGAGGGGTACCAGAGAAAGAGGCAGACCTCATAAAAGAGGGATAAGACTGTGTGGAGGCAGATCTCAAGATATTAAAGTAAATCATTGGGAACTGTGGTGTCTGATCGGATCTGTTGCAAGAAGCTTGTTGAGAAGGCCTTGACCTGTAAAAGGCTGTAGTGCAAGTAAAGAAGAAATAGCATACAGTTTCC
Source organism: Caerostris extrusa (assembly GCA_021605095.1). Classification (NCBI taxonomy): domain Eukaryota; kingdom Metazoa; phylum Arthropoda; class Arachnida; order Araneae; family Araneidae; genus Caerostris; species Caerostris extrusa. Next base: position 50,871 of record BPLR01000825.1, on the reverse strand, counting down.
AAATTGAGAGAACTAAGTTAAAGATCCAACGAAAGACATCAAACCCAAAGTCCTGGTGTCTTCGTATTGGGATGAACACCATAAATCTATATCCCCCAAAAGTCCTTTCATTGCATTTGTAGTGGTGAAGAAAAAGGTCTGAATTATTTGTAAGCTATTTTGGAGGTGTTTGCTCGAAATTGTGGTGGCACCCGTTGAGTCAACGGTAACCCTTTTTGCACGATGAAGATTTTGAGCATCCATTTGGCTCAAATGCACTATATCAGATTTTAATCAGGATTTAAGTACTTTAAGATAATTCTCTACAATGCAAAAAAAAAAAAAAAATAATAAAAAATACTACATTAAACAAGCTTACTGTATAGGTATTCCGAGCATCCATCGAAGCCTTCCTCGTCTTCTTCGCACTTTTCTGCTGCTGTCTCGTGGTCACTCAGTGTGGTGGCGAAGATGCAAGCTCCTCTCTCCACCAAGTACTTCACCATAGCCAAGTTATTGCAAGAGGCGGCACAATGAAGAGGAGTCCTGTGGAATGCAATTTAATTTATTAAAAATATATGTTAAACATGGCTAAGTTAATCGAAACAAAGAAACAGTTAAAAAAAATTTGTTAGAAAATTTTCAAAACCTTTAAGAAGTTAATTTTTTTTTTAAACATTTAAGTAAAATTTCAAATAAAAATTATTTTTATTGTCTTGCTTTCAAAATTACTAAAAAAAATGCTGCTTCCAATAATAATACACAGCAAAAAAAAAAAAAAAAAAAAAAAAAATGTAATAAATAAATTTAATATTTTACATTGTGACTCAGTATTTAAAATGGACCATATTCTACTTAATTCTATAACACAGCTGCATACAAAAACATTTATCAGGTTGTAACCGTGCTTCCTCACACTGGCAAGATTGCCCCTCTGTAACATTCATGAGAAATGGCCAGTAGGACTCCAGACTCTCATAAGAGGAATTACAGGGCAACTTCTGCTCCCGCTGAGAAACATTTAGTTTATCGTCTCGTCCCGAGAGGAAATATATATAGAGCAACTCTGCATAATACTACAGACTCTTATTCGCAGAGAAAGTATAGTAGCTGAGTTTCGGGTTTTCGGTTAGAAGTGGAGTTCTTCCCGAATCTCTGTCTTTAAATGTGTTAAATATTGCATGTCTTTTAATTGTACGTGTGTGATGTTTCTGTGTGTGTCAATAAAGCTGTGAGTTTCTCCAACCTGTGTCTCAAGTATCTCAAACCAACCGCACCCAGTTACATTCTGGTTGGCAAATCTACAAGGTTTAATTTTTAATGAAATTTAGAGATTTATGAGCACTGTCGACAAACGTACCACCCATCACTGTCTTGTGCATTCACATCACAGCCAAATTCAACCAAAAATTTCACTATTTCCAGATGCCCAGCACAGATGGCGTTATGGAGAGCTGTTATTCCTTCATCATTTGCTGCGCTAGGGTTAGTAACCTAGGACGAAACATAAAATTAATAACCTTTAAACACAATAAAATTTTAAAATCAATACATTTTCATGGTACTGTGGCGGCTTTGTAAAAGGTTGCGTAGTGTTATTAAAATCAGACGGCAAATAAAAAGATGATAATCAATTTTCACAATCACATCTTTATTCCATTTCGAACGCCAACCACGTTCTGTTTTTATTCTAGCGGGAAAAATTCCCTTTCTAACAGTGAAAGTAGAAGTTATTCAATTCTAACAGTGAAAGTGGAAGTTATCCAATTTTTACTCCATTTTCCATCAATAGGTGTCGCTACAGTACAAAATAATTTTTAGTGGTGCAAGATAAAAAAAAAAAACTCTCCCAACCAAACAATAAAATTATTTAATTTTATTTAACATTGTTAAAGCACTATGCAGATTTCTGAGATCAATTAGTATCAATCAATTAATGTAGTACACTAGTATCAATCAATAACAGCATAATTACTAGTATAATTACAATGAATACTAATATTAATACTACACTAGTATTAATCAATTAATGTAAAAAAAAGATTTTTCTTTAAAAAAATCTTTTTTTTTATTAATTGATTGCTTCATTAAAATGAATTCATTAATTTTTACATTGATTGATTGCTTCATTAATTGCTACATTAAGAAAAGTCTTCTTTAATGTAGCAATTCTTATCATTACTGCTCTATTACTTTGAATTTTTTTCCCCCATTTTAAATAAATTTATATGCGTTATTCTGTATATGAAAAATGAAACAGACAAATATTGATGAAAGTGGCGGCTTCGATAATAATATTACAAAGACGGTAGTAAAACTGAGTCAACAGGTTATTCAATAAATGAAGCAATAATTCTATATAAATGAGTCAATTGATTAAAAATTGTATGTTAGTTGGTACACATATAATAATCATATTTTTTTAACTTGGCAAGCAACACTTATTCACAGAAGATAATATTAACTGTAATAAAATCTTTTATTTTTAATGGAAAATCTACTTTAACTACTAAGCAATTTAATTTTAATTAACAATAAATCATATAAAAAACAAAACTTTTATCATGACTATAACCAACAAAGGATGTCGTGAACATTTTAATTTATTGTATTAAAGTAATTTATTTGTATAACATTTATTTGTATTAAAGTAACAATATTAAAAGCTGCTGAATGAATTGTCAAAAATTGAGTCTTATTTACTATACAATTAATTCTTTTATTCAGTTGATTTCCCATAACGTAGATATTTTGAAATCATTAACTAATTACAGAAACAAGAATATATATAAAGCGAGTCCTCACTTCTTTTGCTGTTTTCTTCACAAGTTCCAGTTCTCCTTCAAGCGCAGCATCCAACAGCAGAGCCAGAGGATCAAAGCTGACCCGTCGTGGATTTTTGGCCGCACCTTTGGTCTTCAGGTTTCCCTTCTTGACCCTCCGCATCGCCGCTCCCACCGTGGGTTTGTCCGGAGAACTGCTCCAGGTCCGAGGCGCTTCGATCCGTGGAATCCGGGGACAGCGATGACGAACTGTTTCCTGAAGGGGGCAGGTCACCCGGAGAATCTGGAGGGCGGCTTCACTTCTGGATCTTCTGAAAAACAAGTAATATAAGATGATTTTGAATTCATTATTTATGATATTTCATGATGATATACATAAACTGTCATAATAAGGATGTTTAAATTCAAATGTGATATATTTTTCAATGTTATTTAAATTGCTTTTTACAAATATTTTATTATGAAATTGTATGATTTCAGAAGGGCCTGAATGGCCGAGTGTTTATCTCAGGTGCCACTGGTTTCGGACTCGGTTTCGAATCGCGGCGGTGTCATGGACGTTTGTAGTGGTTCGGAATCCACTTTTAACCGTAGGTCCCTGTCTAATATGACTGTTGGGAGTAGGGCTGACAACTGTAACCCGTAAATGGATTTCAAGTTCTGCAAGACAGATCTTTGTCAAAGTTTGTACAGAATATGGAAAATGAAGAAACGATAGTATATATGAACATGTATATTTTCAGCGTTTAATTATAGAAAGGGCAATAATGGGCCTGAATGGCACTCGATGCCACAGGTTTTCGGTTCGTGTTCCGGCAGTGCCATCGATGTTTGTAGTGGTTCGGAATTCACTTTAAACCGTAGGTCCCTGTCTAATATGATCTTAGAGCGTTGTCTTGAGGTTTAGTCAGTCTTTAGCCCTCGTTAAAGTGAATCTGCATATCATCCTTAGTTATGGATCAGTCACTTGCAAATGGGGTCTATGGACCTGGTGTATGTTTTCCTGCACCAAGGGGGACTAGTAACAACAGCATTATTTCAGAAATTACTCACTTGGAAGAAAATTGTGACAATTAAAACATTCTAATTTGCATCTTATTTCATAAATTAAAAGATTTTGAATTGGTTTGTTACGAAGAAAATTAACAAAAACAGCCACAGAATATAACCATTATACCTTAATATCACTTTTTGCGTTCAAGGATAACAAAACAAACTAACAGTCTAATTTTTACAACTGTGTGAATAAGTGGTTGACACATTTATTTTACTAATATAATTTTTATAATCATTGTATGATCGCAGAACGTTGTGGGGGTAGTGTTATTCGCGTCCGTTGTATATCTTCCAGCTATACGTGTCACCTGAGAGTAGTGCTAAATGAGTAACAGCGGTGCAGCCCTTGCTTATAGCATAAAGATAACTGTCTAGGTATTTACCAGCTGCATCAGAAAAAAAAAAATCATTGTCACAATTAGTAAAAATATTTAATCCAAAACACCTTTAATAATTTTCAACGAAAATAAAATCGAATAAAAAAAAAATTTTACTACTGACTTTACACTGAACAAGTAATATAAAATATTTTTTTTTAAAGTCAATTTCTACTTTTTTTTTTTTTTTCACTCTATTGCAGAAAGTCCTTTATAAATAATTTTCATTCATTTTTTTTTTTTAAGTTTATCTGGCGCCATCTATTGGTCCATATATGCAACTTAAATCTAAAAACTAAAATTAATTAATGGATTAATATTTGAAAAAAACTGTATAAACATCCAGTGTCATCCACTACAAGTTAAAAAAAATGTCTTTGAACGTGAGTGGATGAATAAAAAGCTTTTTATGAACGATTGAAAATTTGAACAAGATATATATATAGGGAGAATGTGAGCTAATAGAAGGAATTGAAATAAATACAAATCAAAATCTTACTGGTTTTCTCAGCCATGCTGTTTGACAAATTGATTTGATTTTTTGGCAAATGCATCTCGCTTTCCGATGTCTGGATCTCCAAGTTGTGTAGCTGCATCTCATCTTGAGTGAAGGGTCGACGTTTCGCAACCGATGAATGATCCGCACCGTTCAAATCGGATGGCGGCGTCTGGTTCTCTGGGAAGTAGAATGCTGGAGGCATGCCGCCGATTCGACGATTCAGAGATATGTGAACGTTATTGCTTTCTGCATTGTGGTTGCTGATATTGCCGTTCACTGGAAGACGGTTCTGGGGCGAGCTTCGAGCTTCGTTATCAGTAGAGTTAGAGCTGTGATCGGATACATCTCCTTTCTGAGGCGGGTGGTGTCCATATACTGAAGGTGCCAGCCGTTGGTGTAAGCTTGTCAGAGGAACTTGGCTGAAAAAGAATCAATGTTCTTTTTAATCTCTGAAAAGTTATTATAACGGGCATAAAATTAATGAATACAGCAAATGTTAATAATCTTTTATATAAATTCCAACGAACCACAAGATTTTTATGACAAATTTGGAACACTGAGATTCATTATGTTGGCTACCAATTCTGAAGAACTATTACATCACCTGGCCGATATTCGATTGGTAGATAAAAAAGTCATCTAATTTTAAGAGCCCTGTTGTCGACCTTATTAGTTCTAAGCAAATTATATGTATGGTGTATATATTATGTCAATATATTCTATTTATATGAATGCACGTATATTAGAAATTACAAACGTTTTAAAATAAATATTAAAAGAAGTGGACTCTGAAAAATATTATTAATAGTATTCTATTATTTTTAATGTACACTTTGTTACTTTTTTTCTTAGACAGAAGCAGTTTTCATTTTGGAGACGATGCAACAAACCAGCAATATAAAAATTTTGAAAGTACAACTCAATTTCATAAAACAAATAACTCATTTCATAAAAAGATTTTCTTTCATAAACCAAAGACATAAAAACGAGTTATATTTAGCAATTTGTCGTTAGCGTCCGATTAACGGAAACGTACCTACTTTATTAGCAAGATTAGCGGATTCGTATTTAAACCGACGCCGTAATTTAACATTAGAAAAAGTTATAAAACTTCTAAACATGGAAGTATGGAAGAAGAAGTTCTAAACATGGAATGTATATGGTAGATATACATTTTCTAATTTCTTCTGGTTCACAAAGTTGTTGTCAATATAAAATGAATAAAACGATTGAAAAGGGGCCTGAATGGGCGAGTGTCTATCGCTCTGCCGCTCGGTGCCACAGGGTTCGAGTCCCAGCGGTGCCGTGGATGTTTGTAGTGGTTTGGAATCCACTTAAAACCGTTGGTCCACATCTAATGTGATCGTAGAGCGTTATCTTGAGATTTAGTCAATCTTCAGCGCTCTTGGCTTCTCGCTAAAGTGAAGTTACATATTAGTAGTTACCCTTAATCATGGACCATTAGTAGCTACCCTTAACAATGGACTATTAGTAGCTACCCTAACAATGGACCATTAGTAGCTACCCTTAACCATGGACCATTAGTAGCTACCCTTAACCATGGACCATTAGTAGCTACCCTTAACCATGGACCATTAGTAGCTACTCTTAACCATGGACCATTAGTAGCTACTCTTAACCATGGACCATTAGTAGCTACCCTTAATCATGGACCATTAGTAGCTACCCTTAATCATGGACCATTAGTAGCTACCCCTAACAATGGACCATTAGTAGCTACTCTTAACCATGGACCATTAGTAGCTACCCTTAACAATGGACCATTAGTAGCTACTCTTAACCATGGACCATTAGTAGCTACCCTTAACAATGGACCATTAGTAGCTACTCTTAACCATGGACCATTAGTAGCTACTCTTAACCATGGACCATTAGTAGCTACCCTTAATCATGGACCATTAGTAGCTACCCTTAATCATGGACCAGTCGTCTGCGATGAGGTCTTTTGGACCTGTTGCACGCTTTCCTGCATCAGCGGAATTAGTAACAACAACAACGATTGAAACAAAACATTGTTTCATATTAAAATCGAGCATACCACTGAGATTGCTTGTTCAACTGACAATGAAATTGATTAAATGTAAAGCGCAGAGTATATTGATTACCGTTGAGTGTCTGGACTGCGAATGTCGCCTTTCAGAACCGAAATGGCTTGATCAACAGTATCCGGTTTCGGTGGAGTGTGCACAGCACCATGGAGTTGGCGTGGAGGCAGTACAGGCTTCCTGGGAGTACCAGGCTTGGGAGGCACGGCGGGCTTCTGATTAGCCAGTGCGTTCTCGTTGCTTCTGGCCCGAGCGTAGCTGTAGCTGGGGGCGGGGTGCTGCCTCACCGGGGTCTGAGGTATAGTTCGTGGGATCCCTGACTGACCAGAGGTCATCACTGTGGGTGGTAGAACCACCTGGTGGTTGGGAAAGCTCACTGGGGTTTTGGATCGGGCCGTGGATGGAGGTCCGATGGAATTGGATTTTGGTTGTGAAGTAATAACCTAGAAAAAAAAGATATTTTTATTAAGTAAGTAAATATTTAGGATATTTATATATTAAATGTTAAAGTTAAAATACAATGCCATTTACTAAATCATTTTTTCAATAATATTAGAAAATAATATTTTACAAATAAGTCGATTAATTTATTAAGCTACGTCTGTTTAAACTTGAATTAATTGAAAAAAAAATTGATAGCATAATCTTTTCATTAAAGAACATTAAGAAATCTAAAATGATAATTAATATTAGCATTCTGTAGATATTAACAAGAAGGACCGTAGATAAAATTCTACAACTCGGGCATCTTTCATTTATTACTAATGTTCTTTTGATGCATGACAATGTATCTTTTACACCTCAAAATATCATTTATCTCGTAACTATAATTTTGTTAAAAGAAAATTATAGTTTCGTAAACAATTGAAATTAAAAGAAAATTGTTTTTATTGTAACAGGGTATCAGTTTTTCCATAGCTGTTAAAGTGACAATAAAATATATTATTGGCTGATTAGTAAGGTAAACGTGAGCAAATGATATATATTTCTTCTGTTAGTTACTTATATATTTTCGTGAAGGAGTATAAGGTTTAAGCAAGGTAATTATTAAGAGATATCTCCTAGTAATCGTTATGTGAGATAAGTACAATGTGTAATCTCTATGTTAATTAACATTGCATATAATAATTGCCATGAAAGTTGCACATCTCCATGTCCACTGAAGTAATTGCATAAAGATAATGCATGTATAAAGATTAAAATAGACTATTGTATTATTTTCTAATAATGTATAAATATCATGCAGCAAAGTTGTATAAAGATCTTGGTATACCATGTATAAAGATCACGGTATACCATGCATAAAGCATGTATATATTACTGTGTATAAAGTATGTACATATTACCATTTATAAAGATCATGGCATACTATGTATAAAGTATGTATACATTAAAGTGTATAAAGATCATGGCATACCATGTATAAAGTATGCATATATTACCATGCATAAAGATCATGGTAATTACCATGATTAATAAATTTTTCTGAAAAAATAAACGGAAAGTGGAGCAACTCACATTGGTACTACCAGACACTGTGGTAATTCCATTGGAAGATGTTGTTGATATCCTTTGCTGAGGACCTCTGGTCGTGGAATTGTTGGACACCGGCACAAAAGGACGAGGTGACAGTGGATCACTTCGAGATGGTAATGATTTATTTGGTACTGAATGAACACTCGGAGGTTCCGGGTAGGGTGGGGGTCCACCATTTTGTAGGATATGTGGTTTCTCATCATTGCCATTCACATGAGTAGTCTTTTGATTACCATCTGCATTGTTGCCCAAGGGGAACTTAGTGTTGTACGGAAGTGTCTGATATTTTGGATCCTTCTTGTTGGGCGTGAATTCAGTGTCACTAGGTACTTTCAGATCGTCCCTTATCAGTTCCACCTCCTGGGCGGCCCTTTTCAGAGGTTCGACAGCAGCGATGTTGGTTCGCGGTCGACTTCAGTGGCAGGTGCAGCTGACTGCTGAGCTGCTGGTTCAGCAGTCGCTTTCTTTGTAGACGTTGCTGCAATTCGGCGATGCGCTGGTCCATTTGGGATATCTCGGATTGCCGCCTTGCTGAGGTCTCTCTTTGCTGGGCTATCCGGGCGTTTTTGCTGCTCGTTCAGCTTCGACCGGTACTGAAATGATTAAATAAGAAAAATTAGATGGATATGATAAAAATACATGTTATTATAACAATAACAAATGTAGTTAAAAAATTTCACATGTTCTTGTAATAGTTTTATTGATAGATTAATAATCGAATATATTTCAGAGTTACTGCATTATGCCAAAATATTATATATTGCAAAAATCGTTAAAAATCTTCATATCGTTAAAAATCATTATCATAATTGTCATATCGTTAAAAAACAGAATCATTGAAAACGAATGTACACATTTCATAATCTTTCAGCTCAAAGGAATGGAAATATAGTTATTTTATTTCTTGCATTAAAATCATGAGAGTTATATAAATTAAATCTTTTTAAAGACGTCGAATCTTTCTGAATCAATCCACCAGTAAATTGATTAATGTATATCAAATAAAAAAATATGAAATATACTAAAGTAAGTTAGAGAATTTTAAGCGCTATTGTATTTGCAATATTAAGAAATGATTAAAGTTTAAAAATTTTTTAATATTCTAATATAGAAAATGTAAATATTAAAGCGATTAAAATTAATTAAGCGATTAAAATTTTACATTTGCTATATTAAAACCAATATGTGAATATTTTGTCAACTATTGAGTGAAATGGTTTTGAAATCTTAACATTTTGTTTCCCAGGAACTATAATAATTACTTTCTTGGATAATCTTTAATGATTTTTTTCTCTTTTAAAGTTAAAAAGTAAATAAACCATCAAATGCAACACGATGCAAGTAAAAATTTACGATGAAACACATCAAACGAATCATTTCTAAAAAAATTATAAAATCTCTTTATATGTAAAAAGAAAATTATTTGTATTCATGTATGTCTTAAAAACTGTAAAAAGTAATCAATTTTACACCAGGTGCGCGGTAAAATTACGAAAAAATATGTTATCTTTAAAAAAAAATTAATAATTAAATAAAAGCCTTGTTTATAATATTCCCGTCACCAGATGGCGCCGGTTATCTTAATATCTGATTTGTTTCAAATGTTTCTTATTCAGTGAGAAATGGCATCATAACTATTTATGTATTTTTATTCATCTTTTTATGAACAAAAACTCTAATAATTAATATAGCACATTTATTTTTCTCACCAGCAGTTCCCTCTTGAGCTTCTGGAACTCCATGGTCGCCGGGGACGGCGTGGTTCCGTGTTTGAGACCCGTGACGTCCCCCCTTCGCACGTCCTCCAGCTGCCTAGTGAGCTCCTCCACCTTGGCCACCGCCATCGACAGCTCCTTCTCCTTCTCATTGAACAGCGCCCGAATGGATTCCAACTCGGCACCTGAAGGTAACCTTCTGCAGATAAAACACATGCTTACTTCAGAAATGCTTAAATAATGTATATGGATAAAATGCTGCACTATAAATATAATACACTGTTCGCTCTCAGATCTAATGAATTGAGGCCAGATAGTCAATTGGCTAACGCTTTGGCACCATAGGCTTTAGGTAATAATTAGGAGACAATCTTGTAGAACTTTATTTTACACTTTTTCCCCTTGTGATTTCTAAAAGAGGATTACTTTCGATTCACTTTGTATTTTTCTCCAAAACGCAATGCACTACAGGCTTCAGGTTCGAATACTGGCGGTGGCATAGATGTTTGTGAGTGGTTCGAATCCACTTTAAACTGTAGGTCCCGATGGTTAGCCCTCGAGTGCACAAAATGGCCGTAGAGCGACAAGCCAAACCAAACCAGATCTATGAATTAAGACATATGTATATCAAAGTGTATATCATAAGGGCTTATTTCGTTTCCATGAACATTAAGCAAACTGCAGCTCATACAATAAGTTTACTATGTACATGAACCTTCACAGCGAACATAGTTGTGAAGAGAGAAAAAACATGTAAACTACTGTGTTGTCCTCATTTGTTCCCAAGTAATGAGAGATAGAATGCTTCATATAATTGAGCTACGAAGGATAAATGTTGAATGTGCGCACAGCGATAAATTCATTATTTGAATGGCAACGGCAGGCTGCGTCATGCTGAAGGTTACAAAACGAGGCTGTCAGATAAGGCCATAAGCCAATTTGTTTCCGTAGAAAAAAAAATTGAATGACTGTTTATAATACTGTTTGATGCTTGATACTAATACTAATTTAATTGCGAATATTAGTATTAATCATAATTTTCATTTTTATTTTGTGAATATATGAGCATATATGTAACTAGTCATGTTGTACATCAGTTTCAATTTTATAAAATCGCTTTATATATAATAAATTTAATATTTTTAGAAAATTTGAACATATTATAATTTTTTAAAGATATATGAATCTTAACATGTATAAATATATGTATATATATATATATATATATTTTTTTTTTCTTCTTTCTAATGCAGCTGGCAAACAAAAGACAGCTTGGTCTTAGAAGCTTTAAGGCAAGTGCTGCACTCACTTTGCATTACCCAGTGGGAGCGTGTAACTTGAAGATAAGCCACGGACGCGGGTAACAATGCCCCCGCAACGCTCTACGATCCTATTAGACCGGGACCTACTTTTTAAAGTGGATTCCGAACCACTGGCAAACAACCATGGCACCACCGGGACTCGAACCCGAAACCTGTGGTACCGAGCGCCAGAGCTACCCACTCGGCCATTCAGCCCTGAATAAATATATAAATACATAGATCTGCATAATAACTTAATAATATAAACATTTCAAATAATTTCGATATTTACGAGTGGTACAACGAAAATAGTGGATAATTTTGAATAATGCACAATGAAGTACATAGTTTAAATGATGTATAGCGATTTTTTTTTAAATTACATGAATATTCAAGCGTCTATAAAGATATACAAATCTGATAAATTGCAATACATTATATTTAAAAGTGTGACTCTTTTTTTTGCTGAATACATATGCTATTATATATGTAAGGAGTTTTGATGATACCAAATGCTAAAATTTGATGTATAGCAATAATTAATACAATACAGAAAGTTTACAAGACCTGTAAACATTAATTAAAATAATAATATCAATTTATGTCCTCATTTTTTTTACTTTAATTATTTCTCATGATGATATTTTAATTGTTGCATATTTTTCATTTTTTATTTTGTTCATGTTGATGGTATATTTCTTCCTAAAAAGAAAAAAAAATTTTTGCATTTTAAATTTTATATATTTCTTTATATATTATATAAATTTAATATTTTTATTTATTTCTTATTTAAATAATTCAAGCTGAAAATACAATTAATTTTAGTTTCTAAATTCAGCAAAACTACAAATTGATTCTAATTTCAATGCAAAATTAATTATTATTGGTATTGAAATGAATTAACAAGAATAAATAACTATTTTAGAAATAGAGTCGGCTGAACCGATATACAGAATTACCTATCAAATTTAGAATTTAATGTAAGAAGCAAAATTTACAACCGCAATCTTAAAAATAAAAAAATTATAAATTTTCGATTATTAATTCGATTATTAAAATTCGATTATTAAAATTATTAATTTTTCGAAACGATTTTTCTTTTCTTGAAAAATCTCATTTTCACTAAAATAAAAATTGTCGATCCATTTTACCAGTCGTATAATATAAAATTGTCGATCTTTTAAAAATAATTTTACATTATTTAAATTAATTATTATGTAAAGAAATAAATATTATGCATATAAAGAGCTCGTGAAAAAATTTAAATAACCAATAAAAAACGTTAAAAATAGTCAAAGGATACCAAAAAACCGGATCAAGGTCACGAAAAAAGTGATCAAGGAAAACTATCTACTTAAAAAAAAAAAAAAAAATACCCTTAATTTTTAGGGATGATAATAATAATAAATAAAAAAATCCCAGTTTAAATAGAAACAAGAGTAAATTAAATATCAGTAGTAAATAACCAAAACCAATCCCTGAGTCACAATGTTAAAAGATTTCTGTTGCATAAGACACGAAAATGTTACACTTCCTAATACTTCGAATTCCATGCTATCTAAAAATATATATTCATTGAAACATTGTGAACGCGTAATCATACGTTCCTTTGCAAAGAAGAAAATGCTAGTGAGTCGCCGCCAAGTGGTCAAGATTGAACATCCTGATCACCTTAAACGTCTTGGCGGGCAAAACGAAACGAGTTCCGGTTTAAAAACTGGTTCTGTTTATTTACAAAAGCTGAACTCGGCCTAAATGAAGTGTGTTTTTGCAGATCTCTCTTGAAAGAGCTTTTTTTTTTTTTTCTTTCCTTTTTTGTTCTTCAATTGAATTCGGAATTTAAATTCCTAGCAGGTAAGGCTATAGAAATAAAAAAAAAAAGACAAGTTCGTAAATTCAATACAGACATTTTAAGTATCAGAATTACTGTTTTAACTTTTGGGAAGTCACTTATTTTTAATGCTTCTTTTATTGTATTAAACAATAACAATGTAATTCCTATGGGGGTACAACTTTAAATTTTAGTCTTTAGTAATATAACTTTTTAAATTTTAGTCCAGCATGTCTCTGGTATTATAGAAAGGAATTTGGGCATCACTATCTGAGTGAGTTTTTGTAAAGTTATTTTCAGTGGTTATATATATATATATATATATATATTATTAGAAGAACTCTAGTTTTTAATAATTTAACAAACACTGTTGCTCGTTATACTTTTTGTACAGACGTTTTTAATGAATTTATTTAATTTTAGTCTTTTCTGACGCCATAGTTTGAAAATTTCTTTTATTGTTTGAATACTTAGTTATATAAAAAAAAAACCCAGAATAATACATTTTTTTAAAAATGTTTTCATAAAAATAGTAAGATATATTTTATATATTTTAGAAATCTATTTTTATCTTCAAATTGATTTTAATATAAAATATTTTTAATTAACTATAACATCACGTTCAATCTTTCACCAACAACTTTTTGGATTGCATGTAAAAAATTAATATAAATATAAGCATCAGATAATCTTGATAAAAAATCACGAATGTAAAAGTTTAAGAGAATTACATTTAGGGTACTTTAAAAGAGTAGCAACAATTATTGCAACTGAATGCAACTAGTCAGAATTGAGTACAATTTTCATCAACAACTTTTTGAAGAATTGCATGTAAGTTAAAATTAACATAAACATAAGCCTCAGATAATCTTGATAAAAAAAATCATGAATATAAAGTTTAAGGGAATTACATTTAGCGGTACTTTAAAAGAATTGCCAACAATTAAAGATTGCAACTGACTGTAAAAACTAGTGCATGTAAACCAAGAAGTCAATACAAATATAGCATTACATAATGTTAATTAAAAAAATCCTGTATATAAAGTTTAAGAGAATTACATTTAATGGTACTTTAAATGAGGTAGGTAGCAACAATTAATGTTAAAAAATTGCGTTTTAGTTAATGAGGGATAATTACACATTCTATAGTTACTAATTTTATTAACATAAATAAAATTTTTTATAATTAATAAATTTTTTATATTAATTTTTATCATATGAATAATATTCCATATCTAATTGCACATTTTAAATCAGTTGTCAATTTTTTAAAATTTTCTGCAAGTTGAAAATAAACATAAATTTAACAAAAATAAATACTGCCAAAATATATTAATTAAAGAATATTAATTAAGGCATACATATATTTCGTATGCTTTTATAGAAATATAATTAAAAAAATCCTTTATAAGACGGTAAAATTTCTATATTTGTAATACATTCAAATATAGTATGCTATCTCCATAATGTTTCAACAATTTAAATGCTATTTATTTTAGTTATCGTTATAAGAATCGATAAGTAAACAAGGTACTTTAATCATCAAAGATATATTTTAAAACATTGAATCTTTAACTAAGTAAAATAAAAATAATAAAGATAAATTTTTATTGTTCCACAACAGTTAAACGGAAGCTGATTTTAAATTTGTGAATAACATTTTTTTTACAAAATATTAAAACAATAATCTATCAATTCCTGGAAGTAATTTTAAGCACAACTATAAGCTACTTGAAAATAATAATAATAATAATAATAAACTATTAGATACATATTAATAAAAATACTATACACTCCACTCAATTATAAATTAGTTCTAAATTTGATTACTAGATGGCAGCAGTAACACTAAATTCCTTGAATTCTCAGTTAAAAATAATTTCATGTATGAATTAAACTCAGAATGAAACGTTTAACATTCTCCTCTCACGGATTTATACAAAAACAATTAAATTTTTAATATTAGGCATTAAAAAATATAAAATTTGAAAAAAATTTATAGCAAGATTGTTTTAAAATAGAAGTAATATTGTAAAATGTAATAAACATACTAAAAAAAGTTATTAATTTCTCATCTCAGTTTTAGAAGAAAATGATAAAATTTAACAATAAGCAAGAACCTTCATAAAACACAGCAATTTCAGGGTATATTGTTAAAATTATTTGTCTGCAAAATATAACCATTTATGCAACCTCACTAAAAGTAAATTTACTTATGATGTATTTTTTAAATAAGAGACAATGGTTCCCATAAAACCATTCCCGTTGGGAATAAAAGATTCTTGGAATCATTAAATAAGTCAATTGCAATCTTGCCTGTTAAATCGGTCTTTTCATATAAGCGGGTCAGCAATCTCATCTGTAATTTTCAACATTTTTAACTGAGGTATAATTTATTTTGAGATCTGTAATGCATATTAACCCCATTTTACAAATTAAAAATGACATACATTATGTGTTGAGGTTTTACATTTGCTGATTCATTTAATATAACAAATTTGAATTTGAAATTACTGATCATTTTCAAATAAAAAGTTCAAATTGTATGTAATTTGAATTTGAACACATTTATATTTGTAATAAGGATTATCGAGCATGTGAAATGAAGGAAATGGTGTTAGATCTAAAATTTTTAAAACAAGTTTTGGATTATGTGAATGCTAGAAAAAGTAAATCTTTCTTTACAGAATTATAACTGATAAATAACATTAATTTACATAGTAATTTTAATTCATACGATGGTAAGTTTTTATGTTTGTAAGAAATTTAAAAATGTTAACTTTTTTTTTTTTTTTTTTTTTCAAGGTAATTGCAAAAATTTTTTTATTTTGTAAACTTTTTTTTTCTTGGCTATACTTTTGTTTTTAATTTATGTATAACAAAATTAATATTTATGTTTTTACGAAAAATAATGCTTGTTAATGAAGATATGCCTTAAAAAACATTGAACAAAAAACATTTCATTTCATTTCAGTGATGAATCTATCTATCTATATTTTTTCAAAAATTCAATATTTCTTTTCCAAATAATATTGAAATGAAATATTTATTTTGTTCTGATTTTTATTTATAAATAAATTTATGGAAAAAGTAAATAGATGCTACATCAAAATATATATATATATATATATATATTATAAATTAGTATATTATATATATATATATATTTTGCGATCTGTAATGCATATTAACCCCATTTTACAAATTAAAATGACATAGATTACATGTTGAAATTCTACATTTGCTGATTCATTTAACATTACAAATTGGAACTTGAAATTACTGATAATTTTCAATAAAAAAATCCAAATTGTATGTGATTTGAATTTGAATATATTTATATTTACAATAAAGATATAGTGTTAGACCTAAAATTTTTTAAATAAGTTTTTGATTATGTGAATGCTAGAACAAATAAATCTTTCTTTACAGAATTAACTAATAAATAACATTAATTTGTGGAATAATTTTCATTAATTCGACGATGAATAGGTTTTTATGTTTTCTTAAGACAATTTAAGATGTTAACTATTTTTTTTTTTTTTTTTCATGGCAAAACGCAGAAAATTTTATTTTAAAAACTTTTTTTTCTTTGCTATACTTTTGTTTAATTTTATTATGTATAACAAACTAAATATATATTTTTATTTCATGAAAAAATATTTGATCGTTAATGAAAATATGCCTTAAAAAACGTGGGCCAAAAAAAAAAAAATTATGGTTTCATTGAAATTAAATATTTATTTTGGGTTTTTATTTTGTTCTGACTTTTATGGAAAATTTAAAAATAAGGAAAAATAAAAATAAAATAAATTTAAGGGAGAAAATTTATTTATTTCTCTACAAATTTAGTTATTTTTTTTTAATTAAGGGAAATTTATTTTATTACTCCTTATTTATTAATAAATAAGGAGAAATAAAATAAATTTAAGGAAATAAAAATGAAGCTTCGTCAAAATATGTTTATAATTGAATATTATTTACTCTTTCGGTGAAAAAGCAAATAATATCTGAAAAAAAAAAAACTAAACTCGCGGCCAGCCTTAAATATTTTCCGACCCGTGAGATTTATCACACTTTTTCAAAATATATTTATTTTATAATGGCCAAAGGAGTGACAACCAATGCATTAAAAGAATACATTATGTGTTCATCCATATATTCAAAAATTAACTGTCGAAATTATGAGGAAAATTAACTTTTGATTTTAAAATAATACTTTTATGAATATGTGACAGATATTGCCCCTGTTTATTCATAAGTTTACAGTTATGAATTCACAAAATAATTAAATTGTATTTCCTATTTTTTATTTTATTTTTTTATTTTCATTTTTTTTTTTTATTTATATTTATTTTTTTATATTTCATTTTTAGTGTTATATATTTCTTTACAATGTGCGTTTAGTATCATCATCATTATATTATTTCTGTTTACAGGTAAGCATAAAAGTATACACAATAATAATAACTCGTTATGTTTCAAATTTTCATTTCAAAAAAATGTCTGCAGTGGCCTAAATCTAATATGGGGATATATAATTTTCTATGTGGCCCGCGGAGTTATGATGCATTTCCAAAGTGGACCACAAGATCATTTGGATTGGCCACCCCCTGATCAAGTAGAACCAGGGCCGGATTTTCCCATAGGCTAACTAGGCTTCAGCCTAGTGCCTCAAGATCAAGAGCAGCTACATTCAAATTGTTACAAAAATTAGAATTACACTATTCTAAAAACAGTAAACACTAAAACATTGAATAGAAAATAAGGAGAAATTATGAAATAAATTTATCTGAATTGAATTTGCTTTTTATCTTCAATGTATTGAATATATTTAATTTAATTTGATATAAAAATAGGATAATTTTATCGCATATTTTATTTTCGTAGTCAAAGATTTTTATTATTTGAATTTTTTTTCTTTGTAAATGTTGTGTGTTATGTTTGATTAGTTATTGTTACAAGTACTATATAAGGTGCTGAGAATTAAATGTCCAAATATGTGTTCTCGACTTTTTTTTTATTTTATTTATTAATCGTGCTACATTTTTTATAAAGATTAGTAGCAATCGCAACATGTTTCCTTTAACATATTGATATATATCACAGTAATGATGTATTTTATTATCTCATGTAATTTACAAACTTAAAAATGGGAGATGAAAGGGCCTCATAAGTGGAATAGCCTAGGGCCTCTTTCATCTAAATCCGGCCCTGAGTAGAACCAACAAATTCGACTGAAGAAGTTTTCAAGGAAGTTCTTATCGTTCTGTGTACATTATATACATTTACCAATATTTATAGATTCACCGAAATTTTGCATACTATTTAGAATATTAATGTGCCATAACCAAACATTTATCTTTAATATAATGCGTTTCTGAGAATCTCGTTCATTCGAAATGAAGCGTTCAATTGAACGAGTTAAAAACGACTGCACACAGCAAATAGCATACCTAGATTGGAGTTGTTGGACTTGTGTTGTTCCACCTGACCTCTCAGGGCCCGTAGACGTCGAAGTTTCAATTCTTGTAGTTCCACTCTTTCTCGGAGGTGGCGCAACCGGTCGCTGTCCGGCGCATGCGTCGTTTGACCCTGGTGGTGGCGCGCTTCTTGCTGTTTGAGAAACTTGAGGCGCTGTTCTTTGGCGACCAGTAATTGCTGGTGAGCTTCTATCTGGTGCTGTTGGCGAGCGGCCATTTGGCGCAGGTCAGCTAAGCTCAGCTCATTGCTTTCTGGAAGCTACAAAAGAAGGAAATAGAAATTATTATATCGCCAAATTGAAAAAAAAAATAAAGTGTTTTATTTGCATAAGACGTCGACTTTTTAAGATTTAAATTTTTAAAAATAAAGAGGTAATCAATTTTAAAGAACCTTGACGGTTCAAAGCCGTTCGTTTTGCTTAAAGAAATCTAAAATATGAATAAAATTTTTATACAGATTTAGTTACTTACAATATATATATATATTTTTGTTCTAATGCAGCTGGCAAACACTTAGACAGCTTTTTGTCTTCGATGCCTTAAGGCAAGCGCTGCACAGACGTTACTTTGCATTACCCAGGGAGTGCGTGTAACTTGAAGATAAGCCACGGACGCGGGAGTAACAATGCCCCCGCAACGCTCTACGATCCTATTAGACCGGGACCTACGGTTTAAAGTGGATTCGAACCACTACAAAACATCCATGGATATGGCACCGCCGGGACTCGAACCCGAAAAACCTGTGGTACCGAGTGCTAGCCACTCGGCCATTCAGGCCCTAGTTACTTACAATATAAAGTTACAACATTTAGTTATCTACAATATTTGATTTATAATCGTTCTACAATCAGCTGACAACTTCAAGGACATTGCTTGTGTGTTATGTTAAACATAGTTTTTAAAAATTTCATATAATGCATGTAATGATTAATTAATTATATTTATTAATTTAAAATTAATGTGTTAACATAATTAGAATATTTAGTTTAATATTTGATGCGACGAAATTAACATAAAAATATATATAAATTTGTTAAAAAACTAAACATGTATCGTTTCGCTGATTTTCAATACAGCATACTGCAGAAGTACATAGTCTATTGCAGCATGTTGTATGCATATTCGTTGTATACATATGTTGCATGTTTATACATATGTATATATACATTTGCATATATGATTTATACATATGCTGTATTGCATGTATGTTGCATGGTATATTGCATGGTATATTGCAGTAGATGGCATAAATTAGTCCTTCCGTATTAAGTCGATCTCCTAAAATATGTAAATTAAAGATTAATTAATTTCTCATAACAATGAATTTTACGCTACATCATTCTTTTTTCTAAATAATTTAAATGTTACTGAGTAATAGTGTAAATAGTAATTAGTACATATATTTGTTATTATTAGATCTACGTCTGAATATTTCAGCTTGAAATTGATGTTTTATCAATCATAGTAGAATTGGAAAAAAAAAAAAAAAAATTATATATCATATATAAAAAGGTTATTATACATATGTTTCAGGACAATATAGCTTTGTCCCAAATAATATTTGAGTATTAATAATTAAAATATTACTTATTATTAATTTCAATAAATATATTGCAATATCCGAAAAACTGTACATAAAATATTCGTAAAGACATAAAATACATAAATTTTAAATCTATTTATTTTAAGAATAAGATAATTACGAAGTAAAAGATGCATTAATTGAACTTATATTATAGAAATGGTTTTATTCAACGTTTCAAAAACAAATATTTTTTATTTAATTCAAATTATCCTGATCTTATTATTTGTGTCTTATAAAACTTTGAATCATCCCGTACTTCAAAAGGTGTTTAGGAAAAATATATATTATTATTGTTTCTAATACAATTTACTGATTTACTCTGATTTGATTTTATGAAAAATATTATTCTCAGATGAGAATACATATAACAATAAAGGAATCCTGATTTATTAAATAATACAATAGAAAAAAAGAGTTAGATTAAAGCAATAACACTTTAAAATTTTTTTTTAAATGGTAATACATACGCCACCTATTGAGATAGGTAAAAAACTAACATGAATAATCTATTCATAATGTAGGAAGAACATACATAGGTATTTCAGAATCAAAACATTTTTCTTTGGATTTGAAAGTAAAAGAAAAAAAAAAAAAAAAAAATAAAAAAAAAAAAATAGCAGTAGCAGCTGTTACTGGAAAATATTATTATTATTATTATTATTTATTTATTTGCTACGGAGTCTTATTTAAATTGCATGATTATCAAATAATAACTTTTTGATAAAATTGTTAAATTCAAACAAAATTATGAAGTTTATTTAAAATTATGTAGTTTATTTAATATATATATATATATATATATATATATATATATAAATATATATTATATTTGATTTAGAAAAAGAAGATGAACAAAAAAAAAAAATTTTTGTTTATATTAAAAACATAACCAAAGAAAGTGCTAAATTTAATTTTGTGAAAGTAACCATTTAAAGTAGAATGAATAATATTTATTATAATAAACAATATATTTATAATAAATAATATTTATTATTTACAAAAAAATTCATATAATAATATCAGAAATTTGGTTCATAAACTGTTTTATTATTATGACTATGTAACTAAATAGTTATTGAAATTATATTTAGAACGTTCTAGTTTCAAACAAGTAATATTTTTGCAAAATCGGAAAGTGATTTTATAAGATATTTACTTTAATAGATCTATGTACATATTGAATTACGATTTTGCAGTTTAAATTTGTTTACATGCAATTTTTACATAATACTTACATTTTTATTAAGTAAAAAATACGAGTAATAATAATTCATACGCACTATTTGTTTCTAAACATTATATTCAATTCTTAGATCAATTTTATAATGGAAATTGAAATTTATCTTATAAATATTTCAACAGTGATTTTCATAGTTTATGTACGATAACAAACCAAATCATAATAGTTTTGAACAATAAAATGAAAAACAACATTTAAAATTGATTTCATAAAATATATAATCCTTGATAAAAAAAAATGGCAAATATATGAGAAAAACAAAATAAAAACGATAAAATTCGCCATTACATCCATTAAATCGAAAACAAATAAATCACACCTCAATAAAAATTATTATAAACTGATGCACACAAAATAAACCTATCCAAACAAAAGCCCATCAATCAGTTTAAAATTCCTTTCTCCAAAACTCTTTTTGTTTCTATGATCATAATAAAGGATTTAAAATTATACAACAAAGCGCTTTAACGTTAAATTATTTTTAAAATATCAACTTCCACCTAGATAAAATAAACACAATAACGTATGCATGCGCTTCAGACTTTACTGTACTATAGAACAGGAAGTACCATAATTAATCTTGGATAACTAAAACAATAGGACCAAAAACCATATGTCTGCCTGAATCAACGTTAAATAAGACCCATGAGTAAGGTTACTTAATTTCCTATTCATCATGACAATAGACTTAAAGCCGAATGTCACGTTTTATTTCTCGGGTTTATATCATTCCATATGCTTTCCCTCTGTCTTCACAGCTAAACACGTAGCATCTGTGTGAACAAGGTAGCAGATGGCTAATGAATGCACACAGACCTTCTTTATTAAGTAGAAATAACGGTTAGCTGTTATTTTAATTATTATTTTTCGTTGTAAAAAATTGTAAATGAATTTGTTAAGTTAACATTCCAATGGCCATAATCATAATCAGTGTCTACATGTCTTTGTGTTTTTAAATTAATCGTGTTTCTTTAAAAAGCGAGATTTGTATTGGAAAACTATGCTTCACCATTAAATCGAAAATAAATAAATCATACCTCAATAGAAATTATTATAAACCGGTGTACACAAAATAAACAAAGCCCATAAATCAGTTCAAAATTCCTTTCTTCATAGCTCTTTGTTACTATCATCATAATACTGGATTTAAAAATTATACAACAAAAGAGCGTTATTATTATTTCATTTTTAAAATATCAACTTCCACCTAGACAAAATAAACATAATAACGAATGCATGTGCTCCATGTATGCAGACTTTACTATAGAACAGGAAGTACCATAATTAATCTTGATAACTAAAAACAATAGGACCAAAAACCAGATGTCTGCCTGAATCAACGTTAAATAAGACCCATGAGTAAGGTTACTTAATTTCCTATTCATCATGACAATAGACTTGCCGAATGTCACGCTTTCTTCCTCGGGTTTATATCATTCCATATGCTTTCCCTCTGTCTTCACAGCTAAACATGTAGCATCTGTGTCAACAAGGCTAAGGAGATGGTTATTAATAAATGTATACAGACTTTTTTATTAAGTAGAAATGGCTGTTAGTTGTTTTCTTTTTTATTATTTCACGTTGTAGAACGTTTAAATAAAAATTTTAAATGAATGTGTTAAAAGTTAACATTCCATTGGCCATAAACATTATCAGCGTCTGCATGCTTTTGTTTTTAATTATGTTAATCGTGTACTTTTAAAGCAAGATTTGTATTGGAAAAAACTATGCTTATGACATGGATTAAAATTTGCGAGATACTTGAAATTTGGACATCAATTCAGATTTTTAACATAATTTGGTGTGTTCCATAAAATATTTTTTTAAAAACAATTGAAATCAATTTATAAAAGATTTTAATTGTTTCAGAAAAATATCTGTGTTTGAAATTGTTTTTATTCGCGCCTATATTGATATAATTAAATGATGTTACTTACATTTAAAAATATACTCTTTAAGGTGCTTTAGTACATAAGGTAAGGTGTAAGGTACTTTTACTGAGGTATAACTTATCTCTTAATATGTAATACTCTTTGAGGTACTTTAGTAAGTACGGTAAAATGTAGTATGCAAGGGTTTTAAGGTACTCTTACTGTAGGTATTATTTATTTCTTAATACTCTTAAATATATAATTAATATACACTAAACAGAACCCATTGTTCCGAAACATTCACATTTTATTCTCAAGTTACAAATTATCTCTTAGTCAGTGGAAAATCAACTAGAAAAAAATCAAACTAAAAATTGTCTAAATCAATATTGAAAATTATTGCATCATTTTAAAGATATATAATAATGAGATTAATTTTGATCTTTGTGGATTCTTTTTTAGTATAATAAAAAAAATAAGCTAACTATTTTTCATTATTCATTTAAGTATTATTATTACTTTCCTAAACTCTTAAAATATTATTTTGCTTTTTATTTATTCTATGAAAATGTTCTAAATTACTTTCAAATACAAATTTTCTTGGTTAAACGAAATCAATATATAGAATACGGTGTTTTTTTCACACGATAAATAATTAGACTGGGGATCAACAGTTTAATGTGGATTCCGAACCATTATCATGCCATAGCCACGATTTAAACCTACAGCTTCATATTTTGCGTTTATTCAAAACTGTACCTGCGAGTTTCCCCTCTCTTGTCTTGATTAAAATGATGAAAGCTAAGTCATCAGAAATTGCTTGCAAATATATATTTGTACCAGGGCTGAGAACGATAAATCTGTAGAAAGGGAAGTTCCTCACAGTGGGATCGAAGAGGTGGGAGAAGGATGCGAAAGAACACCCTGTCGGTAGCATCTGGGGGTGTTCCGTCTAAATTGTCAGTGCAAAGTAACAAATATTCGTGGGTATCAAGTATATTTTGTGAAATCGTCAGGGTAAATGACTTCATGAGCAAGATGCTCGAAATCAAATAAAAATAAAAAATATCATTAACACTTTTGTGTTATTCTAAATTGTTATTCCACATATTCAATTAATAGAGCAGACTACGTAACTAATTTTTTTCATGCATAATTGGCCGGGGGAAATACAACGAAATTGTTCTTTACCAGGAATCATTCTTGCATCTACAAAAGTTTAAAGAGCGAAAATTAACTATTCAGTAGAAGATAATTTGTTTCGAGGGCAAATACTTTAGCAACTAAAACATCCGAAGTCATCACACACTACAAACCTTGCTTACCAATCAAAACCGCCCAAGAAAAACAACTAAATCCTTCTCGATGCATCACATACTAATCATCATCCGACTATTGCTCCAGCGCAATTGCTAAAGTCAACTAGAGAGGATCCGTAAGAGGTTTGAGATCAAACGGAAAATAAATACCTTTTTTTCCCCACAGACAGCTCGCTCGTTTGTCAGCGTTTTCCTTTGCCATGAAACGTCTCGTTGCTTCCAGATGTCGTTTCACAAAAAAGAAACAGTTTGTTTAACAAAAGGTTAATAGTATTCGGTCATTTGTTTAATGACTCATCGATTTGTTGTGATTTTTTACCTTTAATTCACGTCTATGTTTTAGCTAGATGCTTTTAGTATAATAAAAAAGACAGTACACTTTTTAAAAACCATTACTATGTAAAATCATTGGTTGTCCCCAAACAACACCTCTTCCTTCAAAATAGTTTATTTTAGGAAGAATACATCCTCCTACTCTCTTACCTCGAACGAATTAGAAAATCTTCATAGCCTATAGATTTATCGTACTCATCATCATCATCATCAGTGGCGCAACAGCTCCATAGTGGGACAAGGCCGTCTTTTCTACAGACAGATTTCGAGACGAGATATGTTTTTTTTTTACAGGGTAAGATTGTCAACCCTACGCCCAACGCTCTACAGTCATAATAGACCAAGGGCCTGATGGCCGAGTGGCTAGAGCTCTGGCGCTCGGTATCACAACATCTAGTTCGAATCCCGGCTGTGCCGGTGTTTGTAGTGATTCGGAATCTACTTTAAGCGGTACCGGTCTCACATGACAGTAGAACGTCACAGAGTACATTCAGACTTCTCACCCACATCATTCCCAAAACTGTGAAGGGGAAACTCAGCTCTAGACACAGTGATGTGGCGAGTTGTGGTGTAGTAGTAGCAGTGTTGCTCGTCTAAATTCTTGATACATTGTACTGAGTATTCGTAGATATCAACTATATTTGCAACTGACGGGGCAAATGACTTAATGTCAAGATGTCTGCATAAAAAAAAAAACATCATTAGTACTTTGTGTTATTCTAAATTGTTATACCACATTTTCAATTAATAGAGTAGACCGTAACTAATTATTCATGGACATAATCGACCGGAAATACAACGAAATTGTTTTTCACCAGAAATCATTCTTGCATTTACAAGTTTAAAGAGCGAAAAATTAACTATTCAGAAGAAGGTAATTTGTTTCGAGGGGCAAAATACTTTTAGCAACTAAAACATCCGAAGTCATCACACTATAAACCTTGCTTATCAATCTAAACCGCCCAAGAAAAGAAACAACAACTAAATCCTTCTCGATGCATCACATACTTAATCATCAAACTATTGCTCCAACGCAATTGCTAAAGTCAACTAGAGAGAGGATCTCGTAAGAGGTTTGAGATCAAACGGAAAATAAATACCTTTTTTTTTTTCCACAGACAAAGCTCGTTTGTCAGCGTTTTCCTTTGCCATGAAACGTCTCGTTGCTTCCAGATGTTGTTTTACAAAAAAAGAAACAGTTTGGTTAACAAAAGGTTAATAGTATTCCGCATTCTTTGTTTAATGACTCATTCGATTGAGCTGTGAGTTTTACCTTTTAATTTACGTCTACGTTTTAGATAATGAAATTCTTGACAACACTTAAAAAAACCATTACTATGGTAAATCATAGGTGGTCTCAAATAACACCACAAATTTAACCTTTCCCTTCAAAGTGGTGTATTTTGGGAAGAATACATCCTCCTACTCTACCTCGAACGAATTAGAAAATCTTCATAGCCTATAGATTTATCGTACTCATCATCATCATCAGTGGCGCAACAGCTCCATAGTGGGACAAGGCCGTCTTTCTACAGACAGATTTCGAGACGAGAGATGTTTTCTTTTTACAGGGTAAGATTGTCAATCCTACGCCCAACGCGCTACAGTCATAATAGACCAAGGGCCTGGTGGCATAGTGGCTAGCGCTCTAGCGCTCGGTATCACAGACATCGAGTTCGAATCCCGGCGGTGCCGGTGTTTATAGTATTCGGAATCCACTTTAAGCCGTAGGTCCCAGTCTTATATGATCGTCGAGCGTCACAAAGCCTAATCAGACCTACATCATTCCTAAACTGTAAACGGGGCAACTCACTGTGGTGTGGTGTGGTGTAGTAGTGCTATAATAGCCAACATGCAACTAATGTAATGTAACAATTTCAACTAAACGGTGAAGATTTAATAAAATGTAAAAAAATTAAAAATGTTTTTCTATAAACTTGTTGTCTAAAGGTTGTTATTAAATAAATATATAAATCACAAATAAGATTTCCATATGTATTTGATAAATATATGAAAGATAATTTACAATGACGGAAAAAATAGCATTACAATTCACTGCAAGATAACAAGATCCAAATAGAATCGAAAGCGAATAAATGCAAAAAGCATATATTATATTATTTTAAATTGGCATAACATGACACGACAAAATTTCTTTTGCAGGTACTTCAATTTCGATAAAAATAATGCTTTAAAGTCATTTTAACTCTTCTGCAAAAGTGCAAAACATAACATGACAATTCAAATCAAGAACCCGAAAGGAAGATAAAAATAATCCATCACCAATTTAATACGAGAACAGCACAGCCATATTCTGTTTCACAAGAGTAAATATCGAAAATATAATCTCTTTCCGAATTTCCTTTCAATTTTCTCTCGGCAGTTTCCAGATAATACTATTTCGAAACACAACTGAGATGTACGTTCAGTTCACTAAGGAAGACGGAACATTTTGAAAGCTTACAATGTAATTCCACCGCCATTTCCTCTGGCTTCGCAACTAAATCGTTAAGTTTCTTGGTCAAAAGCCCGTTGATTCAAAGAAAGTTTTCGAAACAAAATTTAGAGAATATTATATTTTTCAATGATGTTTGGAAACACAAGAAATTTTTTTTTTTTTTATTTAGTACAGAATATTTTAAATTGAATCTACTTTAAACTGTAGGCCCTGGTCTGTTTTAGCCCCTTCGAGTACACAGGAAAACAGTAGAGCGACAAAATCAAACCAAACCTACCCAACCCATTAGCAAGAGCGACCTATGTGGGGTTCAGGAGAATGATAAGTTCGTCTACAGACTCTCACCCCCGAGAGGAAGTATATTTCGCGCACCCTGCACGTAACAAAGTTTCGAAATTTCAACCTAGAAGTGGGATTCTTCCAAGAATCAATAATTATCTGCTTTAAACGTGTTAAATATTTTGTCCGTTTCTAATTTGTACATGTGGTGGTGGGGTTGTCCGTGCGCAAATAAAGCTGTTGCCTCAAGTATCTCAACCCACCCACACCCAGTTACAATTTGGTTGCCCATCCTGCACGCTACACATGCACATTTTTAGTTTCTTGATTTTTTAATTGAAAATAACACAAATCAACGAAAATATAACTTAGTGATATAATAGCCAACAACATGCAACACAACAATTTCAAACAAACAGCGAATATTTAATGAATTATATAATAAAAAAATGTTTTATTTATTCTTGTTGTTGTTGGCTGTTATTAAATAAACATATAAATTGCAAATAAAATTTTCTTATTTATTTGATAAAATGTGAAGATAATTTACAATGATGGAAAAATAACATTACACTTTCAAAGCAAAGATAAAAATAAATGTATACAAATAAGATAAACAGAAAGCGAATAAATGTGAAAGCATATATTATATTATTTAAATTGGCATAACATGACACGACAAAATTTCTTTTACATGTACTTCAATTTCGATAAAAGTAATGCTTTACGATGTCTCTGCAAAGTGCAAAACATAAGGTGACAATTCAAATCTAGAACCCGAAAGGGAGATAAAAATAATCCATCACCGATTTAATATAGGAAGAACAAAGCCATATTTCGTTTCACAAGAGTAAATATCGAAATATAATCTCTTTCCGAATTTCCTTTCAATTTTCTCTCGGCAGTTTCCAGATAATACTATTACGAAACACAACTGAGATGTACGTTGAGTTCACTAAGGAAGACCGAACGTTTTGAAAGCAGTAATTCCACCGCCATTCCTCTCTGCCTTCGCAACTAAAATCGCTAAGTTTCTCGGTCAAAACGCTCGTTGATTCAAAAGAAAGTTTTCGAAACAAGATTTAGAGAATATTATATTTTCCAATGATGTTTTTGAAAATACGAGGAAAATTTTGGGTTTTATTTACTACAGAATATTGTTTTTGTAAAAGAAATATTGCTTTCATAATATATGTTTGCAGAAACGCTTATCGACTTTTTCAATTCATTTGATAACCAGAAAAAAAATTAAATTAAATTAAATTTTAGATATTAAATTGATTTAATTTTTAGTTATTAAAATAAATTTAAACTCAACGAATAATTTTTCCTCTTTTTGCCCATAGGGACAAGTTTGTCATTTTAATATAAATTTTTTTATGCATATAATTTCGAAATTTTTGTAAAAAACCTATTATATCGGATAAAATTAAATAAAAGTTAAAAATAAAATAAATCAATACGAGTAATTTACTTCTTTTTGTCCATAGGGACAAGTCGTCAATTTGATATAAATTTTTATGTATATCATTTCAAAATTTTGTAAAAAAAATATTGTTATTTACTTACCATAAAGGAAAATATTGCATAATAAACATGCAATATACAATAAGATACGCAGAATACTGCGAAAAATTATGAATATTGGCGGAAAGAAAAATTGCTGAAAATATATTTAAAAAGTATTTGATTTACGTTTATGCTCTAGTGTAACCGTGCTTTCTCCCACGCACAACAATGTGGTCGTTCCTGTGGCGTTCAGAGATTGGTCAGTAGGCCTCGAGACTTTCACCGGAGAGAGCGTACAACACAACCGGCACTGCCCGCTGAGAAATGTTTAGTTTGTAATCTCTCAGCCGAGAGGAAATATATCAACGCAACCCTTCGTAATAGTTGACCTACAGACTCTCAACCAGAGTGGAAGTATATTTCGCGCTCCTGCACGTAATGAGTATCGGGTTTTCGGTTTAGCAGTAGAATCCTTCCACAAATCTTTAATTATGTCTTTAAATGTGTTAAAATATTGTTGTAATTAATTGTACGTGTGTGCTGTTTGTGGGTATGAAAATAAAGCTGTGTGTTCTCTGTTCAGTGTCTCAATTCTCAACAAACCATACCCAGTTTCAATCCAGTTGCTCCAATCCGAAACATTGCACTAGGTTTTTTTTATTTAGAGATATATATGTTTCACACGTAAAAAATATTGAACGAATGAATAAATGAGAAAAACAAACACACGTACAAATCTGTCATCATTTTGGGAAATATGTTTACAAATATTGATATTTTCATAAAAACGTGATTTTTTTTATTGAAAAGTAGGATAGTGCATCTTAATTAAAAGTAAAAGTTTCTATAAACTTTTGCATTTGTTCTTTCATCTTATTGATTTTCCCTCTCAATATGCATATGCATAAATAATGTAATAAAAATAAATAATATGTCCTAGTAAGAAATAAATGAAGAACTTGCATGATATTAGATTGGGCTATTAAATTCTGACCTTTTTATATAAAATAAATTAGAAAACACTGAATTCAATATTTTTATAATATTTAGGTGTTTAATTTTTTGTTAAACTAGAATCAAATCAAGTTCAGTATTTTAATTTTCACTAATATCTGAAAATGTTTAAAAAGAACCACTTATTTTATTATTATTTAATTATATTTGATTTAATAAACGTAAATAAAAATAAATAATAAAGTAAAGTTAGAATTGCAAAAAAAAAAAAAAAAAAAAAAAAAAAAAACACGTGAATTTTCTAAAGAAATTTTTTATTATTATTATTGTAGATTGCATATTTCAGTTATGAAAATAATTTTTTTACGTTAATTATTAAGATGATACTTTAAGGATAAAGTTTAATGCTTTTTTAATGAAACTTTTGTAAAAACGTCTAAAAACAACATAAAGTTTTCAGATTATGAGAAATTAATTTAGATTGATGATGAATTTGTAAGGAAAAAATACTATATTGCTTTTAAAGTTCAATTTAGTTAAGTATTTTTAAAAAATTGCTCATGTGTTTTTAAAAAAACGATTTATATTACTTAATTAATAATTCACAAGCTTTAAAAATGTATAAAAACAAAAAATACTTATATGTTATTAAAAAAAAAAAAAAAAATCTTTATAAGAATTCTATTTTTAAAATTAACTTTCTATAAGATTTTAAGGTTTATGCAGGACTTTTTATTTTTAACATTTTTATTAAAAGTTGCAATTTAATGAAAATCTGAAAAGAAATACTACTTTTAATTAAAAAGCAGAAAATGTGCAATGTTTTTTTATACCACTAAACTAAAAATGTTTTTTAATTATTTATAGAATATTTTTTATGGTAAAAATGTTATTTAGTTTTTACATTTTCTCGGACAAAAAATAATGTTCTTAAGAAAGACTTATATACAGATACAGATACAGAAAAATCAGTTTGGAAAAAAAGTCAGTAATCAAACACGTAAATATTGATTTAATGAAAATAACGTTCACTTTGAAAAATTAAGCATAGATGAAATAAACATAAAATATACTGTTTTACATTAATTTCATTTTTAAATTACGTTACTGTAGTGTATAGATTGGGCTACCAGATTGTAATTGGGTGAGGTTGTGTTGAGATACTTGAGGTATAGGTGGGAGAATTCACAGCTTTATTGACACACATACAAACATCACACACATACAATTAAATGCAACACATTTAAAGATTGATAATTATAGATTCGTGGAAGGACTCCACTTCTAAGCCGAAAACCCGAAATTGCTACGTGCAGGTTGTGTGTAAATATATTTCCTCTAAGGGTTAGAGTCTGTAGGCCAGCTGATCATTTCTCCTGAACGCCACAGAGGGCGCTCTTGCAAGTGAGTAGGAGGAAGCATGGTTATATTGCGTAATTTTTTAATTGCTCGTTTAACATTCTCAAATAAAACATAAATAGTTTTTAATAAATACATAATTTAAGCGAGATCTATATAATTTTATGAGAATATACTGAGGTACCCTGTTAATCTAGAAGAAATTATTACATACTTTTAATAATTGACTAGATATAACTACTTTCATAAAGAAAATAAAAATAACAGATAAAATGCCGAATGAACAAATGTCTTTCACAAAAGCAAAATTATATATTTATATAATATTACAACAAAATATACGATATTTATATATTACAACAAAATATATTACAACAATCTCATTTAAGGAAAATGCAGAAAAAGAGAAATCCAGAAAACTTTTATCAGTCCACTCCGAATTGTTAATACGAGGCATTACGTATAACACAGGGCTCTACGTTGTATTACAGGAAATACGAGGCAATACGTTGTCAAAACTAACACTGCATCTGCTAGTTTCTGAAAACAGTGATTTTACAAACGCCACCAAATCGAACTTGCACTAACCTGTGCACGTTATTAGCAGGCTGTGTATATGACAGAGTTTATGATAATATAAATAATATTTATGGTTATCAAATTTAAAAAATACCTAAAAACATTGTCGAAAAATAGCATTCATTTTAAATTGATAACAGGCTATTACGAGCAATAAAAGATATACATTTAAAACAATCATAGGAGTACATTATATTAGAAACTCGATACTTGAAATTCAGATTGAAATTCTTCACCGAATCAAATTAAACATAGGTTCGGTTCAAATTAAGGCGGATATATATATATATATATATATATATATATGTTTATGGTTCGGAAATTCATGTTAAAGTGTGCAAAAAATGCCGTACAGCGACAAACCAAACCAAATCACCGATTCAATCACTCACTATGCAGAATAAAAAAAACAACAACGTGAAAAATGAAAATGACTTAAGCAATATCTTTTTTATTAAATTTAAATCAAATTAAGATGATGACGTTGAAAATAATGCAGCAAGCTATTAACTTTCGTTTCTATAATTGATGATACATTATACTACGTAAAAAAAAATAGAAGGACACTTGATTTGTAAACAATAACCGAAAAATATTTTATTTTTACTAAAATTTTATTAAGAAACATTTTACAAATATTTAAAAAATACAATCTTAACATCAGAATTATGATATTCAAACATAAAATATTAATGGCAAGCAAAAATAGTTTCTCTTTTTTTGAAACTTTTTTTTTTTAAAAAAGTAGGACAACATTATAATGAATGAAAAAATAGTGATTTTTTTAATAAAGGAATGTTCTTCTCATTGGCCTTTATAACTTCAAATATTCTGTTTGGGAAGTGAGTGTATAGAGATTGAACTTCTGTTTGACAAATTGTCCCACGAGTCATTCAATGCTTCTCGAAGCTGAGAGATAGCGAATCAAATTTGCCTTCCATCAGCATAAACTCGACGAACTAGCATTGCCCAGATGTTTTCCACTATATTAAAGGTCAGGACTTTTGGCTGGCCATGGTAAAACATCCACATTATTTGTTAGGAACCAATTTTTTTTGACTCCAGTCGCGGTGTGAATGGAAGCTCCGTCTTGCTGAAACTTCCACTCTTCACCCCCAAGTCAGAGCCATAAAAGGAAGAAGCTCAGAATTCAGCCCTTGAATGTAGTCCGTATATTTTTGCCTACCATTTAAGAAAACTAGACTTGTCCTTCCTCCGTATCCAACAGCCAGCCAAACCATTAAACTCCCTCCTCCATTTGTCGTGTTGAATAGTATTCTTCTTCATTCCCCAGGCAATGCCAGTTTGTGCTGATATCCATCTGGACCGTCTAAGTTAAATTTCTTTTCATCGGAAAATATCACAGAAGTCCATTCTGTAGTCCAGGACATAACTCCTTAGCCCACGCTAAACGGTTATCAATCTCAGCTTGTGTCCACTTAGGATGATGTTTCCATTTTTAAAATGAATTTTTTTAGATCTTTTTTTTATAGTTGTAAACTGTTTGTTTCGTCACATGATTAAGTCCTGCTTGATTTCTTGCCTTTAAAACACTTCCTTTGTTCTTCTTAAGCACACGA
Source organism: Caerostris extrusa (assembly GCA_021605095.1). Lineage (NCBI taxonomy): Eukaryota > Metazoa > Arthropoda > Arachnida > Araneae > Araneidae > Caerostris > Caerostris extrusa. The sequence goes on along the minus strand of BPLR01000825.1, from coordinate 17,179 downwards.
ACAAGTTTTCTTTCATCACGTGGTGTTAACTTTTCGGTCTACCAGTCTTCTTTTCTTTCCATTTTTATAAGGATTTCTGATAAAGTTTGAAACTGTATTGGGGCTCACCTGCAACAATCGAGCAATCTCTCTGACACCTTTACCATCATTTTGATATGCGGAAATTTGGCCTTTTTGAAAATCGTTCAAAGGTATTCCTTTAAGCATTTCTGAGAATGGTGAAACAGCGTAACTTTTTAAACAAATTAATTTTTTCACAAAAAGGATAAAAACAAAGTACAAAAATCACTATTTAACTAAAGAACAACCCACTAAATTAAATATATTAGCAAGTGTCCTTCTACTTTTTACGCATCGGAAATTATATATAGTAATTTTATTATCAATATTATGGTCGATGTTTAATTTTTGCCTAAAATGTAAAAAGGGTCATTAAACTAAATCTGCATAAATATCTGGTAGTTAGGAGAAAATAAGAGATATTAATTGGCAAAAAAACACTGCCCTTCTATTTTTTTACGCAGTGTAACTTAATAAATATATTATAATAAACGTGTACTTTGCAACTATTCGTTTGAAATATTATTAAAACTTTAGAATCAATTTACTAAGTTTATAATTTTCCGAAATTTAATACACGAGCGGATTTGAAGTTGAAATCTATAACATCTAAAGGTTCCAAATTATTTTCCAGCTCCAATCTTTATTCAGTTCTTTTGACTAATGCCATCTGAGACTAGACAAGATCTTGTTAGCGAGACCTTTTCATGCAAAGATGAGACTCAGGGAAAAAGCTTTAGCCAAAATCTGAATAGTCTAGTATGAAGAAAATATACTAATTCAGTGAGTTAAGACGATATGGAGAAACGGGATAGCTGCAATACCTTTCTAGAAATCAGACACTATCATTATAGGTGAATTACTCTAGCATAAATGTTATGGCACTGTATATAACTTGATATAATCAGCTAATAGAAATTATGATTAATGTAAAAGCATCAATGTAAATGTCATTTGTGTAATAAATATATAAAAATTGCACTTTTCATTGTAACTAATTAGTCTTTCAGGTATGCAATGGGTAAAAAAATACATTGGATTCACACAAAACAGGAGAAAATTCCAACAGAAAGGGTCTAATATAAATATACAATTTTATTTTTCATACGAATCTCAAAAACTAAATATTCACACACCAAAATTGGTTTTTGATTTTTATAAATAAATATATAAAGATTCCACTTTTATTGGAACGAATTATTTGTCTTTTAAGTACGTAAAGGGCAAAAATAATAATAATAATAATAATAATACATTAGATTGATGTATAAAAGGAGAAAAAAAATTGGACTTTTCGGCCCATTAGAAGAAATAGTAATACTAGCACAATGAATGCCTGTTTTTGTTCTATACAGACCATCAGACAACTTTAATTATTAGACAAAGATTTTTTTTTATTAAAAAAACTTTTTTTTTTTGTTATAGATATTGTACAGCCCGACTAGTGCTCAGTGGCAACGTGCGCCACCGATGCGCATTATGGCTGAGGTTCAATCTGCTGGCGGCTTTGTTGCAGACACTGTTTCAAAAAACTAAGAGCATCGATGGTGTTTGGGATGTTCAGCATCTTAGCTTGTCCAGTCCGGACTATCTGGTAGAAATTTTTCCGAGTTTCTCCCATATGCTAATACGCAGATGCGGAGTAGTTTCCCTAAATTCTTCCTGGAAGACATTGCCTTCTTCTGACTCGAAGTCAAGTCAGACTTCTATTTACGTATACTCCATCACAACAGAAGCTACCTTCCATGAGAATACGGATTCATAGATTTGGTCTAGAGGTTGCTGTGACCAAGTGGATATGAAAATAAAGATATTGTACTTTTTATCTTAAATCCTAAGAAATGTAATAAACGGCCTGGTGGCCAATTGGCTAGCGCTCTGGGTTTTGGTACCACAGGCTTCGTTCTAATCGGTTAAAATATCCATGTACTGGCGGTGACATGGATGCTAGTGAGTAGTTCGAATCCAGGTTAAACTATAGGTCCCAGTCTAATTAGCCTAAAGTGTGCAAAAAAAATGATCGTTGAGCAATAGACAGACCAAAACCAGAAATGTAATATGCTGAAGAATTTAGAGCAGTTATGACATTAAATTAATAAAAAAAATAGTTACTGCCACATTCATAATGATTTATATCAGAATTTTTAATCTCGATTCTCACACAATTTATAAATAAAGCACAAACTGATTTGAATGCCAAATTTAGTCTTGTATAGAGAAATCCCAAACACCAACTAAGCTAAACATTTCTAAGTTACTTTATTCCATTTTATTTCAAAGTAGCCTTATTTTCGATTTGTGAGATCTCATTCCACCAGCTTAGGCAACACTATATCGAGGCAATCTTTGAATGGAACACCTAGTGAGGTGGTAAAAAGTCACGTAACAGCTATAAATGACTCCCCGCAAATCGTTTGCTTGTTGATTCATTCGTCCCCCCATCCCCCCACCCCACATTTTACAGCATTTCCACTGTGAAAAACCTGATGCATTCACCTTCAGCATAATTCAAAGTTAAAAAACCAAACAAACAAAAACAGTTTTAAACTTCCATTCTCGTTTAATGTCCCGAGGGGTTTAAAGGAAAGGGGGAGGGGGTGGAAGGATTCTAATCGAACACTTAAAGGTTGCAACCAGCCGATAATACTCCAGGGCGTTGAATGTTCCAGTGATTTTTTCTTCCTTTTAGAATTCATTGAACCAAGCGATAGACGGAATCAGCCCCATTCGAAAGCTAAGTTCGAATTAAATGCTAGTTAAATTCCGTCATGGTATCAGTAAAGGATCCTGAGAAAAGATTAAAAATTAAAAAAAAAAAAAAATCAGTTAAAATCGTAATCAGAGTATCTTTTAACTTCAGTTAGCATTTGGGATTGCGCGATATTTTACTTTTATTCTGTTGATTCTCACTCTGGCAGAAATGCAGGATGCATACGTAATCGTTAATGAGAAATGAGTTTTTTTCCCTAACGGAAGACGAAGAGGAAAAAAAAATCCCCACCTTCTTAAAAGTGAGGCTTGCCATTTAACTATCACGAGATAAAATATAAACCAAAGAATATTTTTTATAGATTAAATGCACTAATTAGTTATTACTACTAATTAATTTGATAACTACTAATTTGATAAAGATTTAAGTTAATATTAATTTTTTTTTTTTTCTTCCAATATTGCAAATGCATATTAAACAACAATTATTTTTTTTAAATGATTAACTACTTTTAAAATGTAAGATAGCAGGATTTATTAATTTGAATAGGAAGCAATATGTACGGCTAAAAATATGTAAATAAATTAAAATGTTTCAGCAATAATTAACGCCTCTAATTAATATTTAAAACGTTGTCTTTTATTAAAAACGAGGTAAGTGAAGGATAACAAAAAACAGATTAAAAGTTCACAAATACTGATATAAAGATAAGAGATTCTAACATTTTATTGCTAAATTTCTATTGAAATTTATATTTACATGCTGTTATTTTAAAAAGCCACATTAAAACGTTTGAAACAGCGAATTCGTCTAGTCAGCACATTTTATTCTTGCTTTTCCATTCAGATTTGGTATTCCATAGACAAAATTTTAGTTGAATCAACAAACAAGAACAACAAATTTTCTATATATATTTATATGCTATTATTTTTAAAATCCATGTTTGAAACAGCGAATACGTCTAGCCAGCAAAATTGTTTTCTGACTTTCCCATTCAGATTTGGCATTCCATAGACAAGCATTTAGTTGAATCAACAAATGAGAACACGAAATTTTATATTGACAAATTTTCTATTGAAAACTTATATTTACAGGCTATTATTTTTAAAAGCTATATTAAAAACGTTTGAAACATTTACAGGCTAGACGTAGACGCTAGCTAGACGTATAGGTTTTAATATATCTTGAACGTTTAAAGACATATTAAAACGTTTTGAATTCGTGTAGCCAGAACATTCTCTTTCATACTTTTCCATTCAGATTTGGCATTCCATAGAAAAGCATTTAGTTATAAACAAATGAGAACAACAAATTTATTGACAAATTTTCTATTGGAAATTTATATTTACATGCTATTATTTTTAAAAGTCACGTTAACATGTTTGAAACAGAGAATTCGTCCAGCCAGCATATTCTCTTCTTAATTTTCAAATCAGATTTGGCATTCCGTAGAAAAACATTTAGTTGAATCAACAAACAAGAACAAATGTTATTGACGTTGAATCAACAAACAAGAACAACAAATTTTATTGACGTTGAATCAACAAACAAGAACAACAAATTTTATTGACGTTGAATCAACGAACAAGAACAACACATTTTATTGACAAATTTTCCATTAGAAATTTATATTTACATACTATTATTTTTAAACGCCATAAAATAACATTTGAAACAGCGAATTCGTATAACCGGCGCATTCTCTTCATGCATTTCCCTTCAGATTTGGCATTTAGTTGAATCAACAAACGAGAACAACACACTTCACTGTGGACCTTATCCAAACACTATTTTTCCTCATTACAACCTAATTTGAATCTGAGTTATTGTTCACTGAGTAGAAATCCGCTTTCAATTGTTAAGAGCGATGGCGCAGTTAGGGTGACCCTATTGCATCGTTCACAGTTAAAGCAAAATGAGAGCTACAATTTTGATTTTTGACCTGAGGCAAAGAGTGAATGGGAGGGATTTAACCTTTCTGAATGTTAACACCTCATGCTCTTCCGTGGATTATCATTCCATTATATGCACGACTACCCAGGAAAATCTGTAATGTGAAAAAGAGTGTTACTGGCTTATTCCGACAGCTTGCACCTTATCTATTTTAAATATTTTTCGATAGTGAGAGTTCGGTTTTGCTCAACAAAATTATGTAATACGGAAGAATTTTCTTCGCCAAGACTTTTTTTGGCGAGATTATTATTATTGATATTATAATTTTGAAATGTTAGAATAAGACAGCAGCCAAATTTTGAAAAATATTATCTGTAAGTCTTTATCAATGTGTTCATTTTCGTTTTTATTTTAATGATGTTATACGATATCTTGCATTGATTAATTTCATGAAAAATCATTAATTATTTCCAGTCGTGTGTCAAACTGAGCATGCGTAATCGAAATATATTTGCTGCGGAAATTTAAGAAATTAATAAATGCGAAAATATGAGCACTCGGCAGCAGAGCAAATGAAATGAATAAATAAAAATAAAATAAAATAAAATTTTAACTTTCAGTTTTAAAAGTTTTTTTTTCTGATTAAGGAGTAGTTAAAAAAATGTCTCCAAATCTTGAAAAAGGAATGTTTTACAATCTTACTCAATTCTTCTCTCTCTGTATATATATACATATATTTGTGGTGTCATGTGTTCATAATCTTTTCTTGTCAATAATTTTTTAATATTTTTTATTTTGCTCATTTATAGTGTCCATAACCTTGTCTTGTGAATAATTTTTTTAATATTTTTATTTTGTTCATTTATAGTGTCCATAACCTTGTCTTGTGAATAATTTTTCCTAATTTCCTTTTTATTTTGCTTATTTATAGTATATATATTCATTTGCAATGCCATAACCTTGTTTTGTGAAGAATTTTTTCCTATTATTTTTATTTTGCTCATTTACAGTATATATCGTATCGACAAACATATATAGGCAATACTTTCAGGTAAAAAAAAAAGGTATATCACAATATAGTCATCACCCATAGCACAAAAATTGTAAAAAAAAAGACAGTTAAAAATCCTATGACAATCAATCTTAGTAGAAGGCAAGAATTACAAGAACAAGATGAATTCACTTAAATATCCTGATATAATGAATACCTGTATTAATCATCAGTTTTTTATAAGTTAGGAATACCTGTATCAAACAAATTTTCTTTTAGATATCTATATTTATTTTGTGTTGCACATTAAGTTTTATTCTGATATATTTTATATATCATGTTGTGAATACAAGCCCTTTTGCTATATTTGTTCAAAAGATTTACATTTGGCAATAAGCAACTCTCTTAGAAGAGTGAAACAATATTATGCGGTTTATTATGTTACGTAAAATAAATAAATAAATAATAATAATAGTAATAAAAGAAATTAGAAAAGAAAAAGTATTGTGGGTGTAAAAGGTGAACTGAATATATGAATTTTTAATGGCTTTGCTCTTATGTAACAACGCCCCAGATAACAGAAAGAGGCTTTCTAACTAATAACTCAACATAAACATGAATAATTTTATTTTTTAAAAACAAAAAAAATTAAGCACAAATTGTTACATTATATCTGTAATAATAATATCTAAAAATTTATGTAATATAATAAATGAAAGAAAGATACATTGACACTTATGAATAAAATATTAACAACAGTTCAATGTTTTATTTCAAAAACACGCAATAATCTTTTTTATGTATTTTCTTGCCCGTGGCAACGTGCCTCACTGGTAAACATTAGGGCTGAAGTTTCAATCCACTGGCGGCTTGATTTGTAGACAATTGCTTCAAAACGAGAGAGGCCTCTGATGGTGCTGTGATGTTCAGCATCTGTTTTCGTGAGTCGGACTAACTGGGACTTTTTCCAAGTTTTCTCCCCATATTATACGCAAATACGGGTAGTTCCCCAAAAGTCCTCCCAAAGGTACTGTCCCTCCTCTTCAACGACCTGAGCTAAGTCAGACTTCTACCTGCAGGTACTCCATCACAACAAAAGCTGCTCCTCCTTCCATGAGAAACACACGGGTTCATGGACTTGGGGTCCGGGTGCATGCTGTCAACCAAGTGGGAAAAGAAACAACAACAAGTAACTGACAACTTATCCAATATACATTGAATGAACACGTGGTTTTGCCCGTAAGTCGGACTACCTGGGGTGTTTTCCGGAGTTTCTCCCATATAACACATAAAATGGTAGTTCTGCCAAAAGTCCTGAAAGGCATTTTCCTTTATTCAGCTGCTATTCAGTTACAACAAGTAGTACTAGTAACTACTAGTAGTACAAAGCTAATCCATGAGAGGGTATTCTATCACAAAAGCTGCCCTTTCTCTTCTTCCTTCCAGTAGATTACTCCCATGGATGTCTGTCTGTACTGCAGGACACTGATGATTAGACACAACACATGTATTTTCTACCACCATTGATCCAGAAATAACAATATCGTAATTTTGCAAAAGTTTCATTATTTCCTTCTTGATCAAAATTCAGAATACCTTGTTAAATATCCGAAAACAAAAAAGAAAAAAATAATAATTACTATAGCATGAAACTATGTATAATTACCTCATATTTTAAAAATCATCATTTCTCAAGAAAGTCAATTTTTTATATTTTAGAAGACATAATTAGAGGTAATTATTATGCGCGCTCAGAGGTTAGAGGAAACATCAGCAAATTAATTAAAGTTATACTTGTACCATTACAAAATAACGAAGAAAAATGAATTAAAAAAAGATATAATCTTTTAATTAATGAGGTCCAATAGTTTTTAATGAGAGACACAGCATTTGGATAATTTTAGAACACGGCAGTAGCTTAAAAAGGATTCAATGCTCCATCATAATAGTTCTCCAAACTCTTACGGGTAGCATACGATATTAAAAATGTTTTTGCAGTATAGTTTCCTGAATTTTAATAAATTGGTAAGTTGTTTGATTTGGGCATTCGGATAATTCTGGTTTTAATAGAGCTATTTACGTCGAAATATTTATTATATTGGTCTGAATAGATTGCTCCATTAATTTTAAGTTGTAGTCTTACCATCTTAATTTCTAGTATTTAATTAAAAGTTACTTTTAACATGCATTTCGTCAAAATGATTTTTAGGTCCACAAAAATTTCTTTTTGCCAAGTGAATGTAATATATTTTTAAAGAAATATTTCATGTTCTGTTTAAAAAATTTTTTTTTTTAACGCAATATACATGTGGTAATGCATAAAATACATAATACAAAAATGTAAAAGTTCAAGATATTTTCAGAATTACCTCTATAGATGTTATAAATAAAAAAAATCCATACATTACTTTTTATTTATTTCAGTGACTTTTTTTCAAACAATATGAAATTTTTAATTTATTTTTTTAATAATTACATATGAAGCTTAAAAATATTTCCTCCTTCGCTTTGAGGAAAATACTGATGACGGATGTATCAAACCATATGTTGATCTGTTGACATTTATAACCATGCTTCGCTTAGAGAAATGGGCCGCCATCAGTTTCTGTAGCCTTCATCCTCGGAGAGGAAAAGCATCTTTCGCGCAACCTGCGCGTAGCGAGTTTCGAGTTTTCTGCTTAGAAGTGTAGTATTCCACAAATCTATAAATTATATGTCTTTAAATGTGTTAAATATTATGTGTCTCTAACTTATGTGTGTGTAAATAAAGTTGTGAATTCTCCAAATTATGCCCAAAGTATCTCAACCTAACAACACCCAATTACACACTTTCCTTACTCAATACATTTCATATAGACTTGAACGCAGAATATAATATCTTTATAATGGCATTACTTAGCACTTTATTTTACCTTTACATTGAAATAAATTTATTTAACTATCAAGTAACTATTTATTTATCAAATTAGCAATTTCACCATGAGAACTTAACTGCACTTACAGTTACAGCAAAATTTGTAATTTTTATTTGAAATTTTGGCCAGAAAAATAAACTCACACATTTGAATTCTTAAAAATGGAAATTAACGTTTATATCACTTGTCATTATAATCTCTTTATTTAATAAAAAGCTTTTAAAAATATTATTTGCATTATTTACATTTCACTGATAACAAAATAAAATAGTTTATTTATTTTTATATGATGGAATATTATAAATAAAAACATAATTTGCACTGTCATCATAAAGAAATCTGGCAGCCCTATACTTAAGAGAATAAGTTTATTCGAATTTGCTCAATAAAAGGCATGTACTCTTTTCATTTAGATATTGAAAAATTACAAATAAAACCCAACTTCCTTAATACACTCTGGCCTTTTGGCACCGGCCAGGTTTCAGGTCTGAATCCTGGCAGGTGGCATGGATGTTTGTGAGTGGTTCGAATCCACGATAAACTGTAAGTCCAAGTCTAATTAACGTAAAGTGCAAACATGACCTTTGAGTGACAAACCTTTATCATAGACTTTTCCCCATGAACATAATTGATGATTATAAGCTAAGTTATGGTTGTAGTAAATGAACGGCCTTGGCTGGTTCTATAAAAGTTGCAATGTTCAATTGGAAATACGTAATAAAACGCTTACATTTGTTGGCATACCTTGTTATAAGTATATAAAAATATATGTGTGTAAAAATCTCTGATTCCACAAGTACGGAGCCTGATGGTCAATTGGCCTTTGGCTCTGGCTTTGGTACATCAAAGGTGGTTCGTATTCTGACTGGTGGCATGGATGTTTGGTTAGTTTTACGGAATCCACGTTTAAACTGTAGGTCCTGGTCCAATTAGCCTAAATGTACACAAAATGACCGTAGAGCGACAAATAAACCAAACCAGCACCTAATACAACTTTTCCAACTGCCTTACTAGAGCAAATTTGTGACTAGCCCCCCACTCCTCCAGAATTTGCCTCCTGAAACTCAGAATGATTTTTCATTCCGATTTCGTTTTTATCCCAATCGTCGCATGCACGATTTTAAAAATATTTCTTGCAAAAAAGAAATCAGCACAAACATCCGGTACAAATATGACAATGATCTCTCCCACTCGAGAAGACCGCTTTTGATGCCCTGAATATGTCCCAGTCAACGCCGCTGAAGGAATACTATTTTTCCTTGACAAGAGAAATAGATAAATGCATTTTTAGATATCTTTCACGGAGTTGAATATTGTAATTACGCTGCAGCTGAGAAAACGAAGCAATTTTATAGTTTAAAATATAGCAAAATACAATATTTTTCATTGTTTTTCATGCAAGAAATATTATCACAATCATTAGATAGATTATTTTATTATAAGAGAATGAATTAAATTCCAATACTATATTTAATGCTGAAAATAAATTTACAAATATTGCAGATCTTTTCAAATTTAAATAAAGATGTGCTGTTGCTACTATCCCACTTGGTAGATAGCAACATCTAGATCAGGGCCAACCCACGACCCCCTGAAAATTTTTCCGGACCGTGAGATTGATCACACACTTTTATAAAATATATTTATTTTTATACGGTTGTGTAGTGAAAACAATGCATTAAAAATATATTATGTATGCCTCCATATATTCAAAAATTATGTGATAAAACTAACTTGATTTTTTAAAATGATATTCTTGCGAATATTTGTCAGATATTGCCTGTTTTACCTGATATTACCTGTTACTGCCTGTCAGATATTGCCTGTTTTATGAATTCGCAGAATATAAAATTACATTCAGCGAACTCATTTATTTAAATATAAATATGTAAATACTTTTATAAATTATATTCTGCGAACTCAATTATTTTCTCAGCTTGCAGCGCCGTTTGCGCTGTACTCAACTGCTCGGGTGAGAGTCTTCCTGGGAAAAACCTACTGGACCATTTATCCTGAGCGCCACAGGGGTGCTCTGAAATGCGTAGGGAGGAAGCACGGCTACATCGGTAAGAGCATAAAATTTAAAGCAAACAAAAAACAATCCTCCAAATTTATGTTTCATCCAAAACAGCAATTTATTAGTTCTGAAATTGAAAATAACTTTATAACATTGCAGACATTTTCAAAATTTTATTAATAGCATAAAAAGTGAAAATGATAAAAATGTGAAGATTACTTTGAAGAAAGTTAAAAAATACTTTTTACATTGCAATATACAAACACGAAAGTGTTTAAAGTTTTCCTTTTCATGTAAAATAAAAACCCAAACACTAATATAAGAATGCACATATAATAGAACACTAATTAGAAAGGTTATTTTCTTTTTTGTTTGACATTTCATAATAATTAAATACAAACAAAAATCATCTGAAATTAGGTATTTTAAAAACTACTCCAAAAATCGCGTTTCCTGCGGAGAAAAAATTAATAAAATACCTCAAGAAAGATAAAAGTGGAAAAATATACTGAAATTATTAATTTTTTTACCTTCTTCCAACACCTAGAAATCTGCTATATCAATAAAAAAGAAATCACTGTTTATTGAAAAAAGTTATCAACGATCAGAGAGGCAAACTCAAATAAAACCCATGACCAATATTAGTTCTGATATCGACAAAAATATTGCCAGTACTCGCAGACATTTTCAAAATTTTATTAATGTCATAAAAGCAAAAAATGCTAAACTTTTATAACACATTACTTTGAAGAAAAAGTTAAAATATACATTTTACATTGCAATACTCACAAATGGGATTAAAAGTTTTCCATTGCATATAAAATAAAAGCTAAACACTAATATGGGAATGCACATCTGATAGAACACTAATTAAAAGTTTTTTTTCCATTCATAATAACCAATACAAATAAAAATATCTAAAATTAGGTGTTTTAAAACTATTCCAAAATCGTGTTTATTCGCGAAAAAAATTAAGAAAAAAACAAAACAAAAACTAATAAATACCTCAAAATAAAGATAAAAAGGTACAAAACTAATAAAGTTCATTTATTTATTACCTTCTTCCAACACGAAATGAAGAAAAATAAAAACAAATATTATGTTGCGGAAAAAATAGTGATAATGAGGAAAAAATAAAGATAAAAGGGTACAGCGCTAATAAAATGTATTGCTTACATTTATTTTTAGTCTTATATTTTATTTCGAAATATTTTTCAAACACAAAATCTGCTTTATCAATAAAAAATAATGTTTATTGAAAATTTTCAATGATAACAAGCCGAAACTCCAAAATATTACTATGTTCAATATTAGAACAAAAGCAACACAACACACCTTGGAAATTCACAACCCAGGGCGGAATTGTTATCTCCGGGGTATTACTTTTGCTCCAAGTTGTGACAATGTGCTTGCTTGGCTCTCTCTCTTTCTCATTTCATCTCTTTTCCGCAACATTGCTATTCCAACCATCTTAACGATATTTCATCACGATATAATAACTGAGGCCGAGTGAATCAACAGTCTGAACAACTATCATGAATTTAGTTGCAAGGCGAACATTCATAGAGTTATATGGAGCGTGGCAAACTTTCTCTTTACTGCGGAAAACGTTATCTCTAATATTTCTCGTTAACTGTAGAGAAAAAAGAAGTTGCTTTGATGTGAAATGAAACAATTTGGGGGATTTGGAGTTTTTTTCACTCTGGTGTTTAGAATGGCACAAAGACAAGTTTTGTTTAAGATAAAATTGCTTAATATGAATTCTTGTAGTTCAAATTACAATCCAACCATGATAAAACGGTAACGTTTATCTCTAAATAGGATCGATCTCATTTAAAGCAATTGAAGCATATGAATCACTTTATTCATTAAAAATATTGCATATTAATTTTGAAGTCAATCTTTCGTGACTACAGATTATTTATCTATTAGATGCAAATAACAAAGTAGTTTGTTTTTTTAAAAATTTTGATATGGATCAGATTTCAAATAAGGGGGGTGTATTTATATGTTTTACATCAAATGTGCAAAGGAATGTTATGAGTTACATGCAAATGTGAAAATGAATGTTATAAGTAATATATAAAATACACAAAGGAATGTTAAAAGTAATATATGGAAATGTACAAAGAAATTTTTTACGAGTTATATGCAGATGTACAAAGAAATGTTATTAGTTATATGCAAATGTACAAAGAAATGCTATTAGTTATATGCAAATGTACAAAGAAATGCTATTAGTTATATGCAAATGTACAAAGAAATGTTATAGTTATATGCAAATGTACAAAGAAATGCTATTAAGAATATGCAAATGTACAAAGAAATGCTATTAGTTATATGCAAATGTACAAAGAAATGTTATTAGTTATATGCAGATGTACAAAGAAATGTTATTAGTTATATGCAAATGGCCAAAGAAATGCTATTAGTTATATGCAAATGTACAAAGAAATGCTATTAGTTATATGCAAATGTACAAAAAGAAATGCTATTAGTTATATGCAAATGTACAAAGGAATGCTATTAGTTATATGCAAATGTACAAAGAAATGCTATTACAGGCGTAAATACAAAGGGAATGCTATTAGTTATATACAAATGTACAAAAGGAATGTTGGAATCACATAAAATGTACAAAAGGAATATTAAATTATGTTATTTTTCATTCAAAGATATCAGTAAAAAGTTATATCATTCTCTTAATATCATTCAAAGGTTTCCATTATTTATCATTTTTTTAAAGAGACTTTAAAAAAAAAAGTTATTTAATATATATATATGTAAGAATATTAAAAAATAAAATAATCTAGTTTTGTAAAAATTATTAAAGGAAGTATAGTAGAAATAATCTGATTTATAATATGCTTGATTTATTTTTGCAGAACAGCACATTAATAGTTTTAAATTAATACAATTACTAACAATAAACTAAAGAAAGGTGTAACAAGAAAATATCCATATTTTTTTCTAGTTTATAAAAACCAGCAATATCTCTTAGCAGACTTATTTAATTTATAAATGAAAGCATCATGAATATTAAGCGCGAAAAATTTATTTTTGACAACTGTAAACCAACTAGCATATGTATTAAATGAAAAGATAATAAAAATAAAAATATTTAATATTTGTTGTAGGACCTGATGCTGTGGATAGCTATTCCGCTTAAACCCAGGGTCCCGAAGCCAATACGAGCGCAGGGCTGACAACAAAAAAAAAAAAAAACATCTCATGCTTCAGAATCTGCAAAGTAGGCAAAAGGCCCTCGCCCACCATGCGGCTGTCACGCCATTGAAGAAGAAGAATATTTGTTAAAGAAATAAAACATCTAAATGTCAAAGTTCAGGGGGAAAATATGCTTTTGCTAGCAAATACTTTCATGAAAACATTGCGTAATATCAGAAACCGACATTTTTCATTGAAATATTTAGTAATGAGTACTGTACTTCATGAAAGGCTAATCCCTAAACCCAGATCTTCTTCACTATAGCTTGACGAAACTGGTCTTAAGCAATGGTTTCAAATATGTCTCATATTTGTCAGGGTATATTTAATTAACTTTTTTAATATTAGAAAACAAATAATCAAAGAAAATTTATTAAGAGAAAAAAACATTAACATATATAGACTTTGGATACAAAAACTAAATCAATTTAAAATTGTAATAAAAATTAATTGAATGTATACAGGGTTATTCCAGCACTAGGAAGGGAAGGATTAGTTTATATGTTTTAATTTATACGACTTTTACTTAAGACTATTCAGCAATGCTTGATAAAAAATGTTTTCCTGAACATAGAAGTTTATCCAGAAAATGAAAATATGGTATATATTGGTATTGGTATGGGGTATTGGTATGGACCATATATATATGATATATATATGGTCCATTAGCATATTTGTACACATTTAATTCATGGTTCATTAACATATTTGCTTATATTCCATATATAATATACTATACCATTGTTATACGGTATATTTGCTTATATACCATATCATCGTTATATGGTATAATCAAAAGTATAATGAGGATACTAAGGATGCATGTCGCTTTCAAGCAGAATCCTACAGACATTCCAGTGAGACATCCTGTATGGTGTTGTAGTTCATGTACTTGAACTTGGCAGATCCTATACTTGATCAGGAACAGTCGTGTTCGATTACGTACCGTTCGTTCACTAATCACATTGCCGCAGGGGTTCAAAGAAGCTATGACGGAAGTATACCTCAATGGATATCGTTAGGCTTCGCTCATTCCCCCTCTGCAGCCCCACAAATTCATTGTTCGTATGATCAGCCATTTTTTTCTATATAGTGCCAAATGAAGAGTCCCGAAGACAATATTTATTCTCGCGCCCAACCCCATCTAGAGTGTCTCCAGAAAATATTTCTGTCAAGTATTTCTAAGAGATTCAGAATCGTCAGTATTCCTAACTATCATTGAAGTTTGTTTTTTGCCACAGGGATATCCTGTATTTGTTTTATGAAATGGAGAAAAGAATCAGTAAAGAACACACAATAAAAACGATGAAACATTTGGTTTGAAGACAAAGAAATGTCACATTCAAATAAGTACAGTGTTTTAAAAAAGAAAGCGGAAGAATTCTTATCATCTAAAGATTCTACAAACATCTAAACTTATAATTCCTTCTAAGATTAAAAACTAAATATCAAATTACAGAACTCAATGACAGAAAACAGCGCTACTACCTCACAAGATTAAGAACGAAACAAACCCAAAATATTAAAAATTTCTGCTAATAGCGTTAAAAATACCAAAAATGTGACTGTTCTGATGTCGAGCTACTCCTCAACTTTTCTTTTGATTGGCCAGCACAGCCGCCACATTGCCTGGACCATCCCTCGGAAAAGGATTTATCCTCCGAGCTGGCAATCAACATAGCCAATATTATTCGGGAGCAACCACGATATTTGATTTTCTTGTACTCTTCGGGGATACGACAGCATTCTCGAAACAAACAATTTCGAAACACAGCGAATATTTTATACTGTTGTTTCATCCCACTTGGTAGAAATCTAGACCAGACTAGGGGAAAAGGGAGACTAGGATTGAACCAGACTAGGGAAAAGGGGTAGCTTCTGTTGTGATGGAGCACTAATAGGTATAAGACTGACTTGCTCCAGACACTCTTACAGTCATATGGAGAAGTGGCTTAAAGTGGATCTCACTAGAAACATCCATGGTACATGGATGAACCCGAAACCTGTGGCGCCAAAGCCCACATTTTAGCTAAATTCTCAATATATGCCTATTTTCATTTCATTAAGATAATAACTATCAATAATTTTGAAAATGATTATAAAGACACAGAGTAAGATTTCAAATCTTTATTTTCTAACTAATTACATTTATTTCCCAAGGACATATCTCATAAAGTAACAGCCATTATGTGTTCTTACACGATTGCTTTTGATGGGGATATTTATCCGCCGTCAAACTCTGCAATATACAAAAAATAAAATAAACAAATCTAGCGAAGGGACATCCAATGCCAATTTTCCTATACCTCCACAGACACCGTAGTATAACAGCACTTGTCGCATACTTCCACATCCAATGACAAACCTTTCATTGTGTTTCAAGGCAGGAACAGCACTTAGTATAGCGTCTGGTAGAAGCTTCCGAAGTCAACGGAGCGTGAAACAAGACCCCAAAATGACACTGCACATTCTCATTTCCAGTAGGAATTCCACGATTCTTTTGCAGGAACGGTGATTACAGACGCATGTAAAGGTAGTGCAATTACATACAAGATAGAAAAATCAAAAGATACAGTTAATAATTAAGGGAAAATTGAGCCCTGGATGAAAAATCCATTTCAGATTCTAATAGTTCTGCAGATTGCAGTTCGCATCATTATTGGTTAATGAAATAAATCAGTAAAGCCTGTTTAAATATGCTTGCAAAAATGGTGTC
This sequence comes from Caerostris extrusa, assembly GCA_021605095.1. Classification (NCBI taxonomy): domain Eukaryota; kingdom Metazoa; phylum Arthropoda; class Arachnida; order Araneae; family Araneidae; genus Caerostris; species Caerostris extrusa. Next base: position 652 of record BPLR01000825.1, on the reverse strand, counting down.
TCTACATCTGTAATGCGTGAATGAAAAAGAGTTTACATGCAAAACTAATGAAAGATGATAAAATCTACAAAAAAATAAAGTTTACCCGGGGCAACTAACGTCACGCCATACGGAGGTGGTTGCAATCCTTGAGTGTGAAAAGACTTGTTTTTATAAATTGCTTAACAGTATAAAATTTTTTTTAGAATCTCTACATGTTAGCACAATTGATCCTTCTATGTTAATTAAATACCAAATGATACTTATATCTGCATTATTATATTCGAAAACGGATGGCAAGATTTTTTGTACATTGTTAAAATAGGCTTTGGGTTCAAAAGAACACATTCAACTGATAGTTAATAAAAAAACGGTTGCCGTGATTATGGCTTAGCAATATTTTTTAATATAGACTACCTAGTATTATAAAGGTGCTATTCACCATGTGGTCATTACGTCATCGTTTCTGTAATATTTAATATAGATTAATTAGCTATTATAAAGGTGCCAATCACCATGTGGTTATTACGTCATCAGTTCCTGTTATCATTGTTATATATCAAATTGCCAAGTGGCCGTCCTCGTTAGATCACCGATTTGGTTTCATTTACGGTCACCTTAGCAATGAGGGCTAAACAGACCGAGACCTACACCGGCGCGGGATTCCGAACCA
>BPLR01000824.1:0-95921 GCA_021605095.1 Caerostris extrusa | reverse complement strand
GTAATAAATTTCCCTTGAATGGGATACTCCACTGAGAACAATTCATTATGTTTAGAGTGTGATTTGTCAGATGTGTTCTATTTTTTATGGCCTTTTATGTTTGCATTTTTATGGTTTCTGTCAAAGGAGAATTTATAATAAAATTAAGAAACACTACATATATTGCGTCAAAGAAATATATTTCAATTTGATAAGCTTTGTTGGGATTTCTTTTCTTTTTTCCGGAATTAGTAGTTGAAATTTATGATGGAATTTTTTGTATTTATGAAATGCAAATTCAAATGAATGTTTTTGAAAATTAAATAATGAAAATAATATTTCAATATATTAAATAATAATATTTCAATATATTAAATAATAGTTCAATATATTAAATAATACTATTTCAATATATTAAATAATAATATTTCAATATATTAAATAATATTTCAATATATTAAATAATGAAAACAATAATATTTTTAATACATTAATTAATAATATTTCAATTATAAATAATAAAAATTAAACATATTCATTATGAATGAAAATTAAACATATTCATTTTCTGTTTTTATTTATAAGTTATATTGCACAATATTATGTAGTTTGTTTGAAAAATGTAAATGTGCTACGAAATATACGAAATATAGTAATATTCTAAGAAAAAAATTACAATCGAATCTTAAAACTACAAAAAAAAAAATATTTTAACGAATAATTTTTCCCTCAACCATTTAAATGTTTTATTTTATGCAATAAGTAGGTTTTATAGGTGTGTATGAGTATGTTTTACAGTAATTTGTTACTCGCGTCAAATCAGTACACTTATTTTCACACTCATAAATCTCTATGTTGTTGGACAGATCTTTTTTTAACTAGATGTTTTTTTTTTTGCTCATGGTATATCAAAGTTGGCATAGTTTTTGTAAATTTATTAATTTTGATGTTGATATACGTACGTGTTGCAAATTTTCTGTCAGAATACTTTTGCACAAGCTTGCTTTGCTTGTCCTCAAGAATTAAATCAAAAACGAGATACTTGATTTTATGCAACTGTAAAATCATTGCAAATGCGTGAGGGCACATATTCATAAACACAAGAATGGATAAACTTAATGAATGTCTAATTAAATTTGTATCACTTTTTTTTTTCATATTTGACTTAATTAGTATAACATATTTCTCAGAACTTTGTATAGATTGCTCCCACAATTATTTGTAGTATTTTAAATGTGTTCCGACTTCAAAAAAATTTGCGAACCAGCCTGCATACTTCAAATACTTTTAACTGCAATGTTGAATTTTAAGATTTTCTGTATAATATATCTTCTATATTTTCTATAAATATTTCCTTTAATGGTCAAGATATCTGTAAAAATTCCATTCTTTATAACCACAAAACAATCTTCAAATTTCCTAAAACTAAAAAAAAAAAAAAATAAAAAAAATAGTTAGAATATATCTTAAAAATTAACATGCATTGTAAACATCATAAATCACTTGTTTTTATATTTATTCTCTTTAAACTTCTACAACAAATCACTTTTAGTAGAAATTCAAATTAAATATTAGATTAGCAAAAATCATTTCAATAAATTTTCTTCTGGAATTCGAAGATGATTAAAAAAAAAAAGAAAAGAACTATTTCGCAAGAATATATTAGAGAATAATGGAAAAATTCTCATCGATCTAACCACAATTACTCACTGTTTTTACTTCTTAGAAAAATTCTGAAATTAATAGTTAATTCCATGAAATGAAAGAATTTCTATTCTCTCAGACAGGCATGTCCAATTTAGTAATGAGGGTATGGAGTAGATCTTCTTAAATAAAACAAATAGTTTATTTTTTATTAATGATGCGTTTGTTGTATTAGAAAAAAAATGTTTTTAGAAATATTATTAAACATGTTTTATTTAAAATTAAAAATAATATTTTGATAAAAAAAAGGATTAAAAAAAAAAAAAAAAAATTAAAATTTATTTGCTTTTGATGCATAATCAAAAAGAAGAATGCTTTTCTTTTTTTTTTTTTTTTTAATGTCTTATGTGGAGAACAATATTTCGTTTTTTACAAATGTTTCATTTTCTAGTTTTAAACAGCTATCTGTTGTTTTCCACCGTTGTTTGAATCTCATAACAATATTATAAAAGCAAATTTATTTCCTTAGCTTTTTTTTTAAATTTGTTTTTGTGTATTTTTTTTATATTCTGTTTTTGATTACATTAATTATACTGTTGAATTTCCAAAATCTTATGTTAAATAGTTTTAATAGAATGTTTAAATAGTTTAAAAAAAAATCTTGAAATTTATATTTTAGAAGTCTTAGGTCGAGATTAAAAATAAATAAATAAATTAAGTCTTTAAATAACAGATGCACGAATACTGAACTGAAAAATAAAGACAAATTATTTTAAGAAAAAAATCTTTTAAAAATATTTATGAAAATCATTATTTTTATAATAAATAAAGAATTCTTAATAACTATTTAAACTTTTCTTAACTGTTTTCTTAACATTTGATGCTTCTGAAAATTTTAATCATTCTTATTAACGTTAAACTTACATATTGTTGATAAAACTTCTTAGTTATAGCTGCCAAGAAAATTTCTTAAAAATCTATGTTTCAAAATAAGCAAGTCTATAAAATCTTTCATCAAATTTTATTCTAAAATCATCGTCTTCTTAAAAATTAGTGATCTTCCGCACTTGTGTTACAGAACACTAATAGTTATTTCAAAAATATCAATGTCATTTTCATAAATAAGATGTAATAAAAACAAGTACAGATAATCATAGTACTATTAGTGGATTATTAAAGTTGAGCATATTGGGGGTTAGCACGTTGGGCATCTGCGGTGAAAATCTTAGTTCAAACAGTACAAACTGTAAAACAGTAAGTTGTTTCAGAGTCTACGCTAAGGATAAACATGACTAATATGTTGTTAGAAAAATAGAAGTAGGTACGGAAAGGGAAATAAAGGGAAAGGTAATAAAGGAAAAAAATTAAATTATAATAGTATTAGTGGATTATTAAAGTTAAGCGACTATTCCAACTATGCTGTTTTAGTGCGCCTAACCTCAGGTCAAATGAATAGCGAAAAAAATTAAATTATAATTGTATTAGTGGATTATTAAAGTTCAGCGATTATTTCAATACTTTACTTTTGAGCATATTGATGGTTAGCACGTTAGGCATCCGCAGTGTAGAATCTCAGCTCAAAACTCAACAGCGATCAAAACAGTAAGTTCCAGAGGTTCCAAACAGTAAGAGTGAGGTTAAGCATGTCTAATATGTTGTCCTTAAAGTAAAGTAGGTACTGAAAGGATAACAAATGGCGTGAACTCTTCAATAGTCGTCTGGTCATCGTTTTCACCGCAATTGTGAATGAACAATGTGCATGTAAGGCAACATACATCTGCCATATGTTTGCTGTTTTAGTGCGACTGACCTCAGGTCAAATGAATAACAAAAAAAAAAAAATCATTTATAATAATAAGGTCCAAGTTAAGTTAATTATAAATTAAGTTACTAATTATAATAATAAGTTTATTATTAAAGTTGAACGATTATTCCAATACTTTTGGTTAAGACGTTGGCCACCTGCATCTACTGGTTGAAACTGAGCTCAAAACTCAACAATGAGCCAAACAGTAAGGGTTAGTGCGACTTTCTTCAGGTCAAATGAATAGCAAAAAAATATGTTAAAATGTTCTTTGATTTCAAAATTAACAAACAATTAAATATCCTTTTAGAAGATGGTGATAATAATTACATTGGCTATACTATTAGGATTATTTTCTAAATTTTGAAATTCATTTAAATAAATAGTTAATAATCTTAAGACAATAACTAAAATGAAGAATAATTTCAAGTTCTTTACATATATAACTTTTTAAAAAATAAAAACTACGACACAACATACTTCAATTTGTTTTAAGTTTAAATATAATGGTAAAACATGAAAATGTCAAAGCAAACAGTAATGATAAATTAAATGCCATTTTAGCATTACACGTGTCGAAATATCTAAATTAAAATAATATCTAAAATATAATTAATATCTGCTTCGGGTTATACTATTTCAATTTAGAAGTCTAATAACTTTGCTAATTAAATAAAAAAATATATCCATATAGCAAAACTGCAAAAAATAAAAAAAAAGATCTTCACTGTCTCTTCACATAATTAAAGCATAAGTAAAACCACACAAACTAACACCAAAATAGCTTTGTAGGAAATTAATGAAGAGCGGAAAGATCGTATTAAATTTCATCATTAAAGTACTTCGAAGAATGAAGGTTAAAAAATGGATGTCTGAGATTTTTAAAAATTAATTAGAATGAAGCTGATACCTGAGTTTTCTTCAGTAAAAAAATGTTCACATCATTAGCGGGAAGACATTTTTCTTCACATTAATTTAGGATTTTCGAATAGAATCTCAAGTTAAACATTATTGCTTTCAAGCTGTTTGAATAGGCATCTCGAATATTCCTTGAATGTCTTTTCTATTGTCTTTTGCTTAAATACTCTAATTACAATCGTAGTTTTTTTCATTTTAAAATAGCGTGCTTTTCCTTTAATTCTAGGATATATAATTTTTGTTGGACTTAACTAAATATATCTATTAATTGGGTACAGGGATTATTAATTGGATATTTTAAGATTACTAGAACGTTCTTATTTTTAAATACATTGGTTTATTATATTTTAAAAATAAAACATTCGATTTCAAAGGAATTAAAAATATTCACAGTACTGAATAGATTGGTTATTAGTTATAATCTAATGTAATATAACTTCATACAAAAGATTTTAATCATTTTACTAAAAAATAAATGTAATATATTAGGTTTTTTTTTTTGTTAGTTTATGATAACAATTCTGGTAATATTCAGTTATTTAATAAGAAATATACTGTATTAAATATATTTAATTTGAATATATTCATATTAAATATATTTAATAGAGTATACTAAATATGAATTCTACAAAAATATTATTATTTAAGCGATATATTGTTTTTAATAAAGCTACTATTTAAGCTACTTACTATTTTGTAAGATTTTGTAAAATTTACTAATATATGAGTAATTGGTTTATTGTTGTGGCTTTTATTGAAAATTTTTCGTACCATTAAAGCAATATTTTGAGTTTGAATAAAATGTTCAATTATAGTGTGCAGGTTAGGTAACCAGATTGTAATTGGGTGTGGTTGAGTCGAGATTCTTGCGGGACAGGTTGAAATACTCACATTTTTATATACACACGCACAAATACCACACAACAAAATCAGAGACGTACAATATTTAACACATTTAAAGACATATAATTATAGATTCGCGGCATTATTTCACTTTAAGCCGAAAACCTAGACTCATCTACGCACAGGAAGCGCGAAAGATAGTTCCTCTCCAGGTGAGAATCTATAAGTCAATTAATACGCAGGATTGCGTTAAATATCTTTCCTCTCGGAATGAGAGACTATAAATTAAACGTTTCTCATAACGCAGCGCAAGCTGCACTGTACTTCCTATCGGGTGAGAGTCTCTGGCCTACTGTCCATTTCTCCTGAATGCCACAGGAGGTTTTCTTGCTAATGTGTAGTAAGAAGCACGGTTACACAACAACAATTTGCAGAATTCTCTTTATTGTAATTAAACAAAAAAAAAAAAAAAAAAAAAAAGGAAAGTGAAAAAAGTTTTAAAGGACGAATTTTTATCAGAAAAAAAAATTGTATTTGATATTAGCAAATTGTGAATGAAACGACATGTTTAACAAATACTTATTGTATCTTTTTGAAGTCATGCATTTAATAAAAAAAGATTGATTCTTAATAAATTTAGAATGGAAACACTGATATATGTTATTCAAAAATTCCCTGTCGGAACCTTTTGCTAACTTTAAATATTACCTTTACCTTACTCTTTTAATTACCTTTTTGCAAACCCCAAATGATATTAAGGGAATTGAGTGATATGCCACTGATTGACTTTTTCTTTTATTTGAAAATAATGTTTTCTTCACTACTTTTGTACGTTTTTCTTCACCTAAAGACATGAACCCACACAGTCGAAGAAACCTGCGTAGAAAAAGCCATATGGAACCATTTATGAACTTTTGGTTCAGATCTTTTGTTTATTTTTTTGTAACCAACTTGCGTTTTTATTTTAGTTGCTCCTCGTTCAGATCCAAGAATGAAGTCAAATTATTTCCAGTTGTCACTTGAAAATAATCAACCTTTTTCACAACATTATGCGGAATCCTATCCTCTCTTATGCATGGAATACATAAAGTTAATCTTAATCATTTAAAGTTAACACACAAAGTTAAAATTACACTAAGCTAAAGCTCGGTCGTTTGCTGTAAAATTCTGTAAAAAACTATTTTGAACAATATTTTTAGGTTTTTAACATGGAAATTTCATTATTGTTGTTATTTGTCAACATATTTGCTTAGAAATTTATACATAAAGTTGTCATGGTAACTGTTTAACAATATTTCAATATAAAGTACCTAATAATAGTTTTATGCCATATATGTTATAATATGACCAGAGACATGACGAAGGAAGCAACGATCGGACTTTTCCATTTTAATCAGCTATCATAGAGACATTTCAGTGTCGTTGTTATATAATAATAGTTGTTTAGAAATGTATGTATAAAGTTGACATGGAAAATGCGTAACAATATTTCAATATAAAGTACCTAATAATAGTTTTATACCATCTAATATGACATACATGATACTCGTGAATGGATTCAACGATCGGACACTTCCGTTTCCATTTTATCAGTTATCATAGGATATGTCTAATAAAAGCAATTTACAAGTACTTCACTCTTAAAACGCATAACGACAATAAATTGTTGTTTTGTGATAAAAATTTTTAAAATAGGAGAAAATGTATTATTCTTTGAAGTTCAATATATATAATACAAATTTTCTGAATAAGTTATGTGACATAAACCTTTGTATGAAGGGTACAAGCTCAGAATATTTTTATATTAAATCTTAGTATATCTATTTGTGTTACGAATCCTCGAGTTTAAATTCGTTTGCTCCTAACCAGATTTATAAGCGTAAAGCAGTGTTATGTGACCAGCATTATAAATGCTATATGCAAAATATAATATACAGCATTAAACTTCTAAGAAAAGCAAATATAAATTAGCAAGCCTATCACTTTCCAGAAACAAGTAAATAACTAAATTTAGCGCAATTTTGTATTCTTTTCATTAAATATTAGTACAATAATAATGTGTCTATGAATTCAAAATATTGTATAGTAATAGTATATAGTAGATATAATAAAACGATTTTACAATTCTTTTTATTACAGATAATGTATAGAATTCTGTAGCAAATATATTCTTAAGGAGTTATTAGTTAGTTCATTTCTTTCCAGATTTGCATTTAAACATTTAAATCAGTACTCTAAATGTGTTCAACCGTAAAACTTTTGAGAAGAAGATCCGTGAAAGCTGTCACCCACGCTCACCCCCCACACACAAATGTTTGAAAGCAGCTTTATTTTAAATGGCAGTTTTAAGGATTTTTATTTATTTGGTAAGAAAACGCCTAAATCCACCACGCAAATGGCATTGTGCAAATGACAATTTTAAAAGCTACTTAAACTCTTAAGTAAAATATTGAGACGAGGTGAAACGGCTTGGGGCAGGGGCACTTTCTATCTCGTAAACTGAAAAATATTTCAAGATAATGTTATTTATAGGTATTTTAAATGTGTCCTGCTGAAATTTCACTCTCCGTTTGTTGCTGACGAATAGATTATTGAAACAAATATTTGTTTAACATAAAACAATGGATACATAGTTCTACATTAAAATATAAAAAGAAATTTATTTATAATTGTTTTATTAAGTATATTTAAAATCACTATGATTTAAGAAAGTGTTTTTATGTAATTTAGCTTTTACATCTGTTTATTACAGTGTTAACGTATTTTGTTAACTTGCAGTTGAATTAAAATATGTCTTTTGTTCAGGATATTATTTTTATTACAAATTTTTTAATAGTGAAATAATTACATATCTCTGATTGTCTCTTTATTGGATGTGTAATAATATGATAGGGACTCTCATAGCGAACATGTATAATGTAATATTTATCATAACGTACTTTTTTCTATTCTACTGCGTTTTGACCTTTCTTTTTACTGGGAATAAATATACCGTATATTTTCGTGTATAAGCCGCTAATATTTAGAAAATTTTTAAAGCTAAGGTGGAAGTATCGGCTTATATACGAGTACACACACATCTCGCAAACACTAGGTACTTTCCCATGAGGCGAGAGCAAGTGATAAATCTCCAAATGTCGGTCAATAACGCACGTTTTTATTTCTCCAATAACTATTTCTTAAGTTTATAGAAAAATTAATTTTAAATGAATGAGTTACTCGTTTTATTAGAATGAGTTGTTTTACTTTTGAAATAGTTAATATTGTTATATTGTTTTTTTTGTTACGTCGTCGGCAAAACAAAAATATGATGTTGGAGAAATTTAAGCCCGGCTAACAGAAAAGTACCAAAAGGAACACAATGAAATAACAATAGAATGCCGAAAATAATGAGCGCTACAGAAATTAATTTTTCCTTTCGGCTTATATACGGGTTGTGAACTTTGGCAAAATTAAAAAAAAAAAGAAACTTACCTTTGGCTTATGCGCCATGGATTGATTTATATTCTGGAATATACGATATATATATATATATAGTATGTGTGTGTAAAAAAAAATTGATAAAATCGGAAAATTCCCTCCAGGCAATCCGCCTATCGGTTGAACGCACTCATGCACTCTTTGTTACAATCTTCAGCCAATCTCCTTATCTCTGACAATAATGGATGCCACTAGTGAATGTCAAATATATGAATAATTACCGTTGTGTTCATTTATGTGGAATTCGTACTAATTAACTCGATTTCACCTAACTTAATTTTGCATAGTGAATACGTGGCAAATAGTTAAGCGTTACATTAAATAATGTTAACTGTATCGTTCAGAAATAAGGAAAGATTTATTTGAACTTGGTTTATCTACCTATTCATAAGCATATAAAGTTTAAAGGTTATAGGTTATTTTTTTAAAATGATAGGTTTTTAAATGTGTATTTGCGTTTTAAACAACTAAAAATTTTGGCAGTTATAACATTTATTTACAAAATATGTATTTTTCTCTGCTTTGTAATGGTAATATGACTTAGTTACCAAATACTAACATTTATACTTACATAGCAATATATTAGCATTTCTTGGTGAAATAAAATAAAATTAAAGATGCGACAGTGCTTCCTCATACGCATTGTGGCGTTCAGGAAAAATGGTCAGTAGGCCTCGAGACTCTCATCCGAGAGAAAATACAGTGCAACCGGCACTGCCGCTGAGAAACGTTTAGTGCAGCTAAATTAAGCGCTTCTGTTGAGAAACGTTTAATTTAAAGTCTGTCATCTCGAGCGGAAATATATTTAGCAAAATTATTCTGTGTATTTGTTGGCCTACAGACTCTCACCAGGAGAGATAGTATATTCCACACAAACCTAAATATCGGAGTTTTGCATTAGAAGTGGAATCCTTCCACTAATCTAGAGTTATTTGTCTTTAAATGTGCCAAATATTGCATATCTCTTTGTATGTGTGTGATGTCTGTGAGTGTGTAAATAAAGCTGTGATTTCTCAAACTTTGGCCTCAAGTATCTCAACACAACCACAACCAGTTACAATCCAGCTGCACAACCAACCGCAATACAAATATAAATTACGTAGAGAAAATTAGAATCAGTTTTGCAAATAATTTTAAATTTAAATTTCTGCAGTTCAAGCCAAAAATATCAATTCACTTTGACGCTTCGACAGAAATTCATAGAATCACATGAGTCAGTCACTATTGTTTATAAATATTTTATTTTCAAATGCGAATGCAATAAACTGAGGTCTCTATTATCAGTGAAAAATTGCAAATTCAGTGTTACGCAAGTTGTAGAACAGGACCTTTTTACACTGCAATATTTTGCTACCACAATTTAAAATGACCATCCAAACGATTTCCTTTTATTCTTCCTTTCCCTCTTGCTAGAGCTGAACAAAAAGACTTTCTTTCCGGCAGATTTATCGTGATAATCTTCGGTATTAATAGGATTTCGGTTGACTTTTGCTCTTTGAAATTCGAACCAAACACTCGGAGCCAGTATGACATTCTATCAGGTTGTTCCGGTTCAATTCCTTAATAGATAGTATTGGTTTACTTTGTAATGAAAAATTACAGAAATAAACTTTAGCTCAATTATCAAATAAATGTTTAGAAAAATTTATACGTTACTACTTTAAAGCAAAATAATAATGGGATTTGCCTATTCTTCTTATTGAGAATGCACCAATTCTGTTTCTATGGCAACCAAAGCCAATTGATGGTAATCAAATTATTTCTTTCACATTTGATTGCATTTAATTTTCATGGTTCATTTATTTTTTTAAACCATTTGAAATATTTTACTGCGCATGACTATTGCAGTTCTAATTATAATAGTGACTTCATTAAAAGTTTTTCCTTTCTTTGTTAGGTTAGAAAATTTAATTTAGGTTTTTAAATAGGTTTTTAAATATAATTTCTGGATTTCTAAGAAATGATGTTCCTGAATTTGTAATTGTTGACTGTTCTATCAAGTCAATAAAATTCTTGTTTTTGTAAACAGATTATTTTAAATTGGAAAATTAAATTTGCCTTTTCGTCATTTATTCTATTTTATCCAATTTGCTGAATTACTTTAGTACTATTTTATTTCATAAAAAAGATTTATGATTGCAGTGTAATATAGTTGCATAAAAATGTCACCTTTAAAGTTTTAAAAGACGCTTCATGGATTTTATCCAGTCTTCAATCAGTAATGCAAAAATATATTATAATAAGATTTTTAAAAATTAATTTAAATTTCTTTCCCAACATTTAAAATTTTTATACAATCATGTTGGTTTTGGTATTTTTTATTATTCAAGGATCCCATTGTTTGTTACCTTAGAATCATATATTACTCCTCTCAAAGAAGTAAAATGATATAAATTTTTAAAAAATGTTATTTTTAAATGATATATTAATTTATGGTTTTTATTTTGCTGTCCCTAAATGTAACATTCTGCAGCAATTTTCGAGTTTTATGATTACGTGAAAATTAAAATGTTAAAATTTTATTTATTAATGGATTCTAGAAATAAATGTAATAAAATGTAAAGATAAAACGAAGAGAGTGTAAATGTGATAAACATAAATGCAAAGAGAAAATAAAATTTTTTAATTTTTTTCCTCATGAATATTTTTTTTTTATTTCAAGACAGTCTTTATTACAAAAAATATGAATGTCTTGTTTGTAATGCTTTTATAGCTACTATCTTTTATTTAATAAAATAATGAATTTAATACTCTATTTAGGATGAAAAAACATGCACACCTATTCAAAAACATTGCTGATTAATTATTTACTCTATATAAAAGATAGAAGGTAATGTGTTGTAAGTAATGCATTATTATTAAATTTTTTTATTATTAAAAATTAATAGTAAGAATTAAAGCCGGATATGCGTGTGGTCTTGATTCAGTGTTGTTTCAGGGTAGAATTGAATTATTTCTTTAAATATTATAAGACACGTTTAGCTGACATATTTATTAAAATTTGCTAAGACAGCACTGCACAACTGCAACACATAACACAATTATATAACAAATATTTACAAAATTTTCTTAAAAGCATGTTCGTTTAAGAGTCTTTGTACCCTTCTTACTTCCTGGAAACTTCACTGGGGTCCGCACACTCCCTTTTTGTCTTTCCTCCTCTCCCATTATCCGTTCCAAAGACTAGCAGAGGAAATGAAAAAGTGCAAAGTCCAAAGTCTAATGTAAGGGTCAACCCTTCCTTGAAAGGGGGATCTATCAACCTTGCACTCTTCCCCATTGACTATGTTTTGTTTCAGGAAGACATGGTATATCTTTACTTAATAATTATTAAAAATCTAAATCTTCTAAATATTTTTAAACCGCTTTTAACAAATTCCTAACTTCATTAATTTATATATTTGTAGTATCCTATTAATTCATCATCATTGCGATATTATATTATGAAATTTAAAAATTTGTATTTTACAACTTCATCAAGATTTTTCAATGTTCAATTAATAAGTACGTAATCTTCCATTTTTAATGAAAACACCCACACATTCTTTTGCCTGAAAAACATTTTCGGTTTAAATATCTTAAGAAAATATTTTTTTACTTCAACGTGTTGTGTTATGATTAGCAAAAATGTATTTATAAATAAAAATACATTTTTAAAACATCTGCATGTGACAGAATTTTCGTGGTTCAGTAAATTTTTCTTCTAATGTAAACAAAGAAATCTTTTAAATCCTTCACGAAAATTAATTTTTAATCTAATCCCTTTAACCGCAAACTGTATTTACTTCCATCTACGTAGGAGTGAGATAAATTTGAACGAAAGATTTAAAAATAACCATCTTGACTGTTAAATATTTGACAGGTATAAAAATGACTTCTTGCTTTGATCGTATGATAATATCAATTTTAATTGGAAAGGTTATTTTCTAATTTCAATATTTTAATCCTGTTTTTAATTTTTTTTATTTTTTCGTGTGTTCTTATAACATAGTTTCGAATAAAACGTAATGAGGTAATTTATAATGAAAACGAGGTTTATAATTGAGATTGAAGATAACGTATGTAAATTGAGAAAATTGCATAAAAATAATTGAATTTGAGATTAAAATGTTTAAATGTTTGTTTTAAAAGTTCAACAGCTACATAATGGAAATAAAATTAATACAAAAATAAATCGCAAAAAAAATCTATTAATATTATCCAATTAATATTACAAATCGAAATTTGAAACCTAAAGAATATGCTAACAATATGAGAGTATAATGAATGAGTTTCGGTTTAAAAAAATTATAATTAAAATTAAGTATCTTCTATGTCTTGTATTTTATTTATTTCAAAGTTTTCTTGCTGTAAAATGCTGTGTTAAAAGATTATCGTTGAAGAATGTATTTCAAAATTGTTATGAATTGCGTTGACGATAATTTTCAAAAATAAATTAGCAGATGTAAATAGTTATAAAACGTTTATGTTCAATCTAACTTACATTTTGCTTTAAACTACTTTTATCTACTGGTATTAATTTGCTCAAATGAAAAAAAAAAAAAATGTCATTTTCAAAATTCAATTTAAGATTAAAATGTTTAAATGTTTATTCTAAAAGTTCAACAGTAGCATAAAGGAACTAAAATTAATATAAAAAATGACAAAAACCAATCTATTTTTCATCCAATTAATATTACAAATCGAAACTTGAAACCCAAAGAATATGCTAACAATAGAGTAGAATAAGTGTGTTGGGTTTAAAATAAAATTTAATTAAAATTAAGGAGCTTCTATGTCTTGTTATTTATCAAACTAGAAAGTTTTCTTAATATAAATAGCTGTGTTAAAAGATTATCGTTAAAGAATGGGTCTCAAAATTGTTATGAATTGCGTTGCCGATGATTTTCAAAAGTCAATTAGCAGATGTGAAGTTTTTAAATCTAATTTAGTTTCCATTTAGTCACCTTTTATATGCTGGTATTAATATCTTCGGGAAAAAAATGTAATTTTTAAAATTATTCATTAATTAATATTTTATAATTATTACTTTAATAAAGAAACTTCATAGGTATTAAAATAAAGTTATATAGCTATTAGAATATACAAAGAAATTTAAATAATAATATGAATTAAAGATGTTCTTAGTATTGTGGTTATTCATCACTTTTTAAAGCTAAGAATAGTACTAAAATACTAATACTAATGGAAATATATCAAGTTCTAAAAGTTCTAAAATATTAATACTAAGGAAAATATATAAAGATTTAAAAGTTCTAAAATATTATTACTAAGGAAAATATATCATCTAAAAGTTCTAAAATAATGTAATTTTATGTTCTAAAATAATGTAATTTTATGTTCTAAAATAATGTAATTTTATGTTTTTATGTTCTAAAATAATGTAATGTTCTAAAAAATGTATCAAGTTCTAAAAGTTCTAAAATATTAACACTAATGAAAATATATATAGTTCTAAAATATTAATACTGATGAAAATATATAAAGTTCTAAAATATTAATACTAATGAAAATATAACAAGTTACAAAATACTATCTAATAAAGTTCTAAGATACAAATCTGAATAATGCAAAATGATATTTAAACAAAGAAACTTGAAATATTAAAACATCTTTTAGAATATAATGAAAATAAAATGAATTATTAATAATTATCTAAAGTACGTAGAAAGATTAATCCGTATGCAAATTTACACTGAGCTTGAAAACATCTTCCTAAATACAATACCTATTTTTATAACTAATATGTTATATTCCTATCAAATTTTCTTTTTTGTTAAAATGCGTGCATTATTTAGTTACACTTCAGAAATAATATTTTTTTCTGAAAGATTTATTACAGAATTTTTTATTTTTCATTCACTTTTTCGATATTTTTCTTTCTTCAGTTTACGATAGTTATTTTTGGCAAATTTTCATTCTTACCTGAATTGGCATCGCATAATATATGCCGAAAAATCAGCTCCTTCTCTGTCGCTACGATACTATTTGCATGCCGTTCACGGTTTGGGCTTTGATTTTTCCCGTTTTGGTTCATGGAAATCGCAACCGGGGGTTCCGGATATAGCGTGTGGGCTGATTTAATATTAAATTCTGACTTCTTAATGCAGAACTCAAACCAATAAGTCTGTCGCCGGAATTCATTTCTCGCAAGGAAGATTATTTGGTGAATTTTTCGGCAAAGAGCTCCCTTTTGCAATTTTTTTTTGTTGTTGTTGCTGTTTTTGTTGGTTTTCTTGATTGTAAATAAGGGTTTGACATTAAACGGTGTGGGCAATACTGGCTTTATTTTTGAAGTGCTTATTTCATAAAAATATTTGGCTTTAGAAAATGAGGGGAAAATAAATTTATATAAAATCCAAGGTTAAGTAGTATCCAAGGTTAACAATTATTTTTGAAACAAATATATGGAGAAATATTTGTTGTTTCCTTTATAATATTTCAAAGGATTAAATATTTTTTTAACTCTTTGAATATATTCTCATATTGTATGTTTCACAATGTATGTCGAAATATGTTTAATAAATATTAAGTTTAATATTAAATTTATCATAAAGCATTTTTATCACGAGAATAGTTACAGCATTTCGTTCCAAGGGGAGAGGAATGTATATTCTTTAATAAGTGAATAATAACAACCTATCACTCAAATTTAACAGCAGATAAACAGTGCTATGGATATTTATATTACATGCAATTAGTGTTTTGTACTAATGAGAACAACATGTCATTCAAATCTGACAGCAGATAATCAGTGTCATGGATTATGAGATCTCATGAAATCAGCGATTGTCTGTCTGTTCGACCTTCACAGGTCAAAACAATTACAGATGGACTATGAGTTGTTCCATCATGATTGGTGATAGACCATGGGCTGAAGACGTGTCGATTCCAATGAAAAGTGAGGGAAGCTAACCCCACCCCCACCCCTTTCGACGGATTTTCTTAAACAGAGGTTTTGGAGAAGGAGAGAAAAGGTGATCTGCGACTAGTCGGCAACAAGTGTTTTTTTTTTTTTTTTTTTTTTTTTTTTGAAAACAAGAACACTTGTGATTAAACAGGTCGGAGTTTTCGCCTGTTTACAAAGTGAGCCCCTTGTGGTTTCGTATATTTATGTCTTGTTATAACTAAGGTCTGCCGCAGATATGTGAATTAGAATCGTCGTGGACTCGACATCTCTGAAAATCTCCGTCCTTGGAGAAACTGCACTTGCAAATCAAATTTAATTCTTTATTTTTCATTTTTTTTGTAAATAATAATTTGCAATAAATAGAGTTATATATATATATATATGCTATATATATATATATATAATGCTTGTAAATAAAGATTAAATTGTTTCAATTAACCTGAAAGTGGCCTTCTTCTTGAAGCCGTTATATAGGCTGAGACGGTCTACTGTAGCTGAGCTACAATCATAATATTAATACTATTGAAAATATATCAAGTTCTAAAATATTAATACTAATAAAAATATAATAAAGTTTATATAATTGATACAATAAACTGTTAAATTTATTTATAATTATTAATGTAAATAGGTTTATTTTATCAATTATTTAGTAAGATCATGAAATATTTTCAATGTAGTCTATGTAAATGTATATCATTTGATAACCTACTAGATGCAGGTTTAAAATTATTGTAGTAGTTCTCACAAAGATTTGCATGTGTGGTATTTGGTTTGCTTTACCACGTCTATTTCTTTTATTGCTCTAAATATATCTGAACACCATAATTGTTTATTTCTTTTTATGGTCAAGAATTATGATCAGCAGTTTCAAACATCTATTTCTTCATAAATGTATAAACAAAATCATCTTTAAATTTACTTTCTTTAGAAATTATAAAATATTTTTTGATAAAAAAAATTCTGGATCCATACAAAAATCTAACTGTTAATTACAAATAAGTATTTAATCAATTTAGTGAATAATGTTTTATTTGAAAATTTAAATTTAAATTTCATATCTGCTTCAAAGTAAAATCACGTATCAAATATTTTTATTTATTTAAAAAATTTTCTAACTATCACTCTTTAAAAATATCACACTACATTTTTAAGAATCTGCACGAATTCAATGCGCAGAATAAATTTAAAACCAAGTAACTTTGACAAAATTATGCTTAAATATATCAATTTCTTTCGGAAAAAAAACCAATTTTCTTGCAGTGAAATAAAAATCATTTATTTGAAGCTAACTAAAATCGTATATTGATTATTTGGAAACCGCAACTTGGTTAACATCAAAAAAAAAAAAAAAAAAAGAATCCAGACGACTGGTTGGTAAGTCAATACTTGTTTTGGAAAATTTTTCTTTGTAAGACAGCAACATTAAGAAGTTTTGCTACTGTGACAGAAAACTAATATAGCGTGTATTTTTGAAAACATATTACGTCATTTATTTCTACCAGAAGTTTTCATAAACATGTCTATTTTTTTACTATACCCTATGTAATATATCAAACATCTATGTGTGTATCAAACATGTATATTTGTAACATTGCATCATTTATTATGTATCGACTTACAAAGCATAAGGATTCTCAAGCTTTATGATGAAAGACCTAGATTACTTGTAACCAAATCACACTCTATGACATGTTATATATCTTCAAGATGTTATAAATAATTTCTTCCTGGTTTTCGCTGAATTCTGGGAAGATAGTTTCTCAACCTGTTTTTCTCGATATTTTCTCTTCTGACTACATTTTTCGTATATATCAGAATTCAAACCAATAAGTCTGTCGCCGGAATTCATTTCTCGCAAGGAAGATTATTTGGTGAATTTTTCGGCAAAGAGCTCCCCTTTTGCACTTTTTTTGTTGTTGTTGCTGTTTTTGTTGGTTTTCTTGATTGTGAATAAGGGTTTGACAGTAAACGATGTAGCCAATACTGGCTTTATTTTTGAAGGACTTATTTCATCAAAAAATATTTGGCTTTATAAGGATATTTAAACATAGAATCTTGAAATATTAAAACATCTTTTAGATTATAATGAAAATAAATTGGATTCTTAATAATTATCTAAAGTACGTAAAAATATTAATCTGTATGCAAATTTACTCTGGGGTTGAAATTGTCTTCCGAAACAGAATTCATGTCTTTAGAACTAATATTTTATATTCATATGATATTTCTTTTTCCTTGTTAAAAATTTAGTTACACTCTAGAAATAATATTTTTTTCTGAAATATATTACAGAATTTTTTTTTTCTTTTCACTTTTTCAATATTTTTCTTTCTCAGTTTATGGTAGTTATTTTTGGCAAATTTTCATTCTGAATAATGCAAAAGGATATTTAAACATGGAAACTTGAAATAATAAAACATCTTTTAAATTATAATGGAAATAAATTGAATTATTGATAATTATCTACTTATGTAACAAAATTAATTTGTATCCAAATTTACTCTGAACTTGAAATGATTTTCCGAAATAGAATTCATGTCTTTTTTTAACTAATATTTTATGAATGGTTTTTTTTTTTTTGTATTTGTTTTTTTGCCTCTGAAATTTTTGTTATTAATTCCTTCATATTTATGTATATCTAATGATTTTCGATTTCATCACTACTGTGCATGCGCACTTAGGACCTTGAATAAATTCAATTTGTAGTGTGCAAGTTGGACAACCAGATTGTTACTGGGGGTAGTTGTGTTTATATACTTGTGGCACAGGTTGTAGAACTCACAGTTTTATTTCCACACGCACAAACAATACATACATACAATTAGAGTCATGCAGTATTTAACACATTTAAAGACATATAATTATAGATTCATGGAAGGATTCCACTTTTAAGCCAAATTAACGATACTCAGCTAAACGCAAGATGTACGAAATATACTTCCTCTTCGGGTTAGCGTGTATAGACCAACTAATACGCAGGGTTGAGTTAAATTTATTTCCTCTCAGGGTGAGAGATTAAACTATGTTTCTTAACAGAAGCGCGTAGTTGCACTGTACTTCCTCTCGGATGAGAGTTTCGAGGAATACTGACCATTTCTCCTGAACGCCACAGGGAGCTCTTTTGCCAGGGCGTAGGAGGAAGAATGGTCAGGTCTAGATTACTTGTAACCAAAAAACACCCATATGAAATGTTATATATCCCTTAATAAAACTATCTTCAAAATGCTATAATTAATTTCTTCCTGTTTATCGCTGATTTCAGGGACGATTGTTTCACAACCTGTTTTTCTCGATATTTTCTCTTTTGATTGTATATTTCGTATATAGTATGTATAGATTTTTTTTTCTGTTTGATTTGACACTGAAATTTTTTATTGTCCATCTTTTGATATTTGTGCATTTCTAATGATTTTCGATTTCGTCACTACTGTGTATGCGTACTTAAGATCTTGAATAAATTTAAGGTGTAATGTGCAGGTTGGCCATCCAGATTGTAACTGGGTGTGGCTGGGTTGAGATATTTGAGGCGCATCTTAAAGAACTCAGTTTTATTTACACATTGGCATATTATTGCACTTAATGTAAATTTTCTAATTATTTTAAAATGTGGAAATTTAGTGATACTTACTACCACATTGGAACTCTGTAATTGAAACGTCTGCTGCCCGTTACCCTGCATAGATAGTTAGGCTTCATGATGGGAGTTCTCCATTTTTTTATTCTATATGACATGTAGATTTCCCTAAAAATACTTCTGAAATTCTCCGGTAGGTGGTGTCTTCGTGGGGTATGAACACAAGTGTTACCAATGTTCAAAAAAAAAAAAAAAAAAAATCTTAAATTTCAAAGAAACAACAAAACAAGTAATATAAAAAAATTTAAAAAGTCCATTCCTACTTTGATTTCACTATATTGCAGAAAAGTCCTTTACAAATAAAGTTGAAATTATCTTCTTACATCTGGCGCCATCTATTATTAGATACATGCAAATCTAAAAAAAAAAAAAACTAAAATTAATTAAATTTAATTAATGAATTAATATTTCAAAAAACTGTATTAACATCAAGTGTCATCCACTACAAGTTCAAAAAAATGTATTTGAACTTGAGTGGATGAATAAAAAGTATTTTATTAAGGATTAAAAATTTGAACAAGATATATATATAGGGAGAGTGTGAACTAATAGTAGGAATTTAAAAAAAAATTGTTTTTTTTGGATGGAAGGATTTATAACCATCATTGTAAATTCTAACAAGAGAAAAGATTTTAATTGAATAATTTTTCTATTTTTAATATGTTTATACCGAAATATGAAACTTCGCATGCACCAACAGCCATTACTTGATCAATAAAGATGTTCACTAAAAACTATTGTGCCAAGTTAAAAACTGAGAAATATTAAATCCTCAAAAGATAAATATATATGCGATTAAATGTTCTCTTTACAGAAAAAAATGTCTTAACGTGGCTTGTTAGCGTTGTCTAACACGTAATGAATCTTTATTTAACCACGTTTGTTGTACAATGGCAATTAGTGTTCATTCGCTAACGAAAAAGAATTACGATTCACATATTGAATTGGTTTCGCACACGGGACTCTTCATTAACAACAGTTAATGTAACGATCATGATTGAATCGGAGCAATTCACTTGAAAGCAGCATTTGTAAATTAGTTCTTAATGATAAATCGTTGCACTTCATTTACTACGTATTGAACTCAATGAATTCTTAAAAGCATTTGTTTACGCATTTATTGGGGCTCATTTGTCTTAAAATAGTTTAAGGGTAACGGAATTGTTTAATGACCATCAAGGTATAATGAACTTTGTGCATGAATGTAAAAAAAAAAAAAAAAAAAGGAAAGGTTTTAATTTGCTGATCAAGTTAATGCAATAGTACACTTTTGATAATAAAACTGTAACTTTAAATTTAAAGTTTAAGATATAATACACGGTTTAATAACTGTTATATAATTGGTACTTTACAAAATATTTTTAAGTCAAAAGCATTTGTTATGTTAAATAATTTGATCATACCAACCTATTTAGTTAAATAATTAGATCATACCGACCTATTTAGTTAAATAATTAGATTATACCGACTTATTTAGTTAAATAATTAGATTATTTAACTAAATAGGTAGGAATAATCTAATAAATAGCACATACTTTTGAACCCTTAGAGGCGAGATCGAAACTTGCCAACGGATAGCTTCCGTGACTAACGAAAGCTTCCGTGTCAATGTGTAGGATAGGCGCGATATATATTTGGTTTGGTTTGTCACTCTGCGGTCATTTTGGGCACTCTTCAAGCTAATTAGACCGAGATCTACAGTTTATGGTGGATTTTGAACAACTAACAAACATCCATGCAACCGCCTGAAACCTGGGTTACCAAAGGCCAGAGCGCTAGCCAATTGGCCATCAGGTCGCATACTATAGAAGTAGGGAGTAAAATGCAAAGCTCACCGATATTCAACCTTGGAAGGTGCATTCATAATTGTGGTTGAAAAATGTGAGTGCAGTGTAACAGATCCCCGTCTCATCTGTGTAATGTTGAATCTGCTACGAATCTGTTGCTATAGTAGTGAATGACTTTAGGTTAAAGAACATGGCAATTAAAAACAACAAAAATATTAACTAAGTATATCAGAAACTAACTAACTCCCTGGCACTACAATCCATGTTGTACCATAGAAGTCTGCTACTGGTAGATTCGAAACAGGAGTTTTATTTTTCTGGATAGGGTTATCAGGCCTACGCTGAACGCTCTACAGTCATATTAGACCGGGACCTACGGTTTAAGGTGAATCCCGAACCACTACTAGTATCTATGACCTCGCCGGGACTCGCGTTCGAAACCTGTAGCATCAAGCTCCAGAGTGCTAGTCACTTGATCGTCAGTTCCGTTAAATAAGTATATCAATAACTACAATATAATATATATAAATATATTTCTAATCAATGCGAAAGAATATGTGGGACACTGAAGTTATTGAATGTATTAAGTTTATCGGACAGTATTCTTTGTGTAACATAAAATTTTGTTTATAAACAATATTTTGTATTAAAATATCATTTCATATTCTTAATCTGATAAATTTTGGATCCCAAAGCATAAAAAAGTCTTTATTAATAAAACCAAAATGCAAATATATGAGAGAATAGTTAAAAATTAATGAATACTTTGAAGAACAGTTTTCAGCTTATATGAAAAGGAAAATAAAAAATAATTATATTGTGCTCTGCAAAGTTTCGTTGAAGTTGTCAGCATGATAATAATAGGATTTTTAAGATTTTAAATTGCTTTATAATTGCTTTTTTTGATTTTGAAGTTTTTAAATGTTTAAATTTCAAATTATTTTTTCTTATTTCAAATAATTAAAATTATAGATGTGTAGTGTGCAGGTTGGGCAACCAGATTGTAACTGGGTGGGGTTGAGTTGAGATATTTGAGACACTGGTTTGTGAACTCACAGTTTATTTACACACGCACATATACCATGCACATACAATTAGAGACATACACTATTTATCACATTTAAAGGCAGATAATTATAGATTCGTGAACGTCGTGGATTCCAAGTCGAATTCCGATACTCAGCTACGCACAGGATGCGCGAAATATACTTCTCCTCCTGGTGAGATTCTATAAGACAACTAATGCGTCGGGATGCGCTAAATATATTTCCTCTGGGGATTAGAGACTATAAACTAAACGTTTCTCAGCGGGATCGCAGGTGCTGTACTGCCTCTCGGGAGAGAGTCTGGAGTCCAACTAACCATTTCTTCAGAACGCCACAGGTGCGCTCTTGCCAGTGTATAGGAGGAAGCACAGTTACAAACATATAATAAAAGAAAAGTTACTGAAGCTGAATAAATGCTGAAAAACCTATCTGATGCTATATGTCGAAAGTGATGAAATGTGTTTCCTTAATTCTGCAAAATGTGGTACAACTTGGGTGATAAGATAGTTTTGTCCAAGTGAGTACAACATAAAATAACATATATCAACCACTATTCTTTATAAGCATTAATAATCTAATGGTGCATTATCTTTCATTTGTGGATTTAATTGATTAATTAAATACTTTGTAGTTTTTAAAAGTATTGCCCTTTATTAAAGTGTATTCAATAAATTATTTTTAAAGTACCTCTTATTATCAAAATTTAGAATAATTTTAGTAAAGTTTTAATTAGTTTAATGAACATTTATGTTACAAGTAAGGTAAAAGTTGGAATTTCAAATGAATATGTAAAGTGAACTTTCATTAATTAAAATTTAAATAATAAAATTCAAACTCCTCAAAGATATACTTAAGATTTCTAAATAATTATAAACTATCTTGCTCTAGCAAATAAGATGTCTACGTACGCCTAATTGAAATGGTATATTCATTTTTATTCTTTACGAAATATATAACAAT
Source organism: Caerostris extrusa (assembly GCA_021605095.1). Lineage (NCBI taxonomy): Eukaryota > Metazoa > Arthropoda > Arachnida > Araneae > Araneidae > Caerostris > Caerostris extrusa. Next base: position 72,913 of record BPLR01000824.1, on the reverse strand, counting down.
AGTACTTTGAAGTGGGTAACTTAAAGAATACTAATTATAATCATTTACTTAAAATTTTTCTCTACTAGAAAAATATTTAAATTTCATTCATTCCTGCTCTTAGATTTTCATTCATAATTATTAAAATGTTTAAATAAATCCTCAAAGATATAAATTTTTTTTTTTGTCTAGTTTGAAAATTGTTTGATATTAAAAAAAATAAAACTTTTCGTTAGCTCAGTTATCTTTATTTTCAGTCATTATATTAATAGTCTAGTTAATTATAATTCGCAACTTAGTATTTTGCAACATATACGTGTCCACTTTTTTGATTTCAAAGCATTTGAAATAATACTTTTCAAGTTATGTCGTCAATGATTGTTAGACGATGGCTTTTCTGATTTTGTTTTTGGTGCTATTGCTGTGTTCATTGCCAATAATGTCGACGTAATAGAAAATTTTTTTTATTTCCACATTAATCACTGTGAGTAAAGGAAAAGATATTGATTTGCTCGGAAGCTTTCTTCTTCGGAATCACTGCTACGTTTCTAATGAAATCTGATGCAATCAGGAATTTGTGTTGATTTGGGCGACGTTTGCGCTATTGTTTTTTCTGTTACCTATGAGGTTTTTTTTCCTCTTTGCTTGCAATTTATTTCTAATCAGAAAGAAAAAAAAACGATAAAACGGTATATAATACACGCAAAGAGCGTTTCATTTATATAATATTTATATAATTGTCTAAAGTTTATAATGGATATTGTAGCCTTTTTTTTTCTCACGGAAAGAGTTTTGGCATTTCCTTCCCACGAGAAAGGAAAGTATATTATTTGACAAGTATATAATACCAATACATCCTTCAAATTTCACAGCAGACAAGCAGTATTGTGGGTAGTTATATTACATGAAATTAGTGTTTTGTACTACCTGCCACTCTTATCTGATAGCAGATAATGTATAATGAGACTCATGAAATTAACGACTGTCTGTGCGACCTTCACAGTTTGAAACAACTTCAAATTAAATAAGGACTACACCATGAGTTATTTCATCGAGATTGGTGATCGACCATGAGTTGAGAAATGTCTACCCCATGAGAAGTGAGGGAAGAGTAGTTTTTGGAGAAGAGAGAGAGAGAGAGCTCTGCGACGACTCGACCAAAAGTGTGGTTTTTCTATTTTTCTCTGAAGTGACTGAATAGGCCGGAGATAGACTGAATAGTACCTCCTTGCTCTTCCACTTTTAAGAATCAAGAACGAGGTCTTATTCTGAGAAATATGCCATTCCTATGATGAATGACTTCAAACGAATTAAAAAAATCAATAAATAATAAATAAGAATATCTCATACTTATTGTATAACCCCAGTCGAACTGTTCGTGCAGACACTTGTTGTCTTGCAAATGACTCAGGGCCCATGACGTGGCTGCACGATACATTAAGGCCATGCGAGTAACATGACTATCTTCTCGGATGCTAATGATAGGGGACCGCTGAGATCCAGCACGGCGTTCCGTATTACCATCCTGAACCCATCGATTCCATATTCTGCTAACAGTCATTGGATCTCGACCGACGAGAGCAGCAATACTGCGATACGATAAACCGCAATCCCGGTACGCTACAATTCGACCTTTATCAAAGTCAAAAACATGCTGATACGCATTTCTGCTTCTTACACGAGGCATCACAACTTTTCAACAGCCAACAACGTTGAAATGAAATTTGTGTATGAGAAACCGGCTGAACAATTTCCTCATTTAAACACGTTGTAGGTGTCGCTACCGGCACATTCTTTGTCTGAATGCTCTGAAAAGCTACTCATTTTGCATATCACAGCACGTTCTTCCTATCGTTTAAATTCCACGTCTGTAGCATGTCGCCTTCTTGATGTAGCAATTTTAATAGCCAGTAGTGTGTATATATATAATTTATATTATTATAAATTATATATATTATATTATTTTAAGTCTTGTAATAACAAATGTTTGTTTATTACAAGAAATTTTTTTAATATGAAACTACGAATACATAGCAGCAAACATTTTAACAAAAGAGCCACCTCAATTTCTAAGCAAATAAATTTACACATAGTTTGAAATCTAAATAGAAAACTTTTTTTTTCTTAACCTTTGACGTTTTTAATCTTTGCGTTAGAACCACAGAAACTCGATATCAACAGCTTAGATTTTTACCTCGCAGGAATAAGCTAAAAACTGCATGTTTTCAACATCACCGTCGCGATTCTGACACCAAAAACAAAAGTTACTGTAAATAATCACCAGATTGCCATGAGCTGTTTTCTCTTAGACGGGGGCCGGACCAAATGACGTCACTTCCAGATGGTCAACATTTCGAATTAGTTCCGGCTAATCTACGGAATTGGGAAAATAGTTCTTCCGCATCTCAGACTCCAATAACAAAGTGTTGGTGTTGACTTTTCCTCTTAAGCAATTTTTTTTCTCTTAGAGTAAATACTTTTTAACTCTCATTTCCTTTTGCTGCACTTTGTCGTTGCTCTGTAAAGACGATTATTATTAGCGGATTCACTCAGTGAAACAGATAAAAAAATTCGGAAAACAAGCTCTTGTGATACGACTCCACCATCTAACCATCATTTAACGTAAAAGCCAATGATTACCAGATTGCAATTTTCTGTTTTCTCCTTGTACAAAGAACTCACTAATTTCGATGATGCTTGTATCTATTTGTGGAACTAATGCTATATAACATCAAATTCTTTATTTGTTTCTTATATTATATTATTTACTTTTCATTATATATATATATATATATAAGATAATATTCGATTTTTTTGTGTGTGGCCTATCATTACAATACAGTGAATGCATCTCTGGCGCTCGGTAATACAGGTTTCGGGTTCGTACCGGCGGTGCCATGGATGTTTGTAATGGTTCGGAATTCACTTTAAACCATAGGTCCCAGTCTAATAGGATCGTAGAACGCTGCGGGGGTAGTGTTACTCGCGTCTGTAGCATATCTTCAAGCTACACATGCAACCTGGGTTGTGCTAAATGAGCAATACCGTTGAGCCCTTTCTTATGACATAAAGATAACTGTCTTTGTATTACCAGCTGTACTAAAAACAACATTTTGGACCTGATGGCCGAGTGGTTAGAGCTCTGGCCCTCCGGTACCTTATATTTCGGGTTCGAGTCTCGGCGATGCTATGGACGTTTATAGTGGTTCAAGAATTCACTTTAAATCATAGGTCCCGGTCTTAAAAAATCGTAGAGGGTTGCGGGGGTAGTGTTACTCACGTCCGTAGCATATTTTCAAGCTACACGTACACCCTGGTTAGTGCTAAATGAGTAATAGCTGTGCAACCGTTGCGTATGGCATAAAGATTAACTGTCTCTGTATTGCCAGCTGCATTATAACAACAACAGTGAGTATATGCAACCATGGCCTTCAAAAAACTGTGCAATCCAGATTTATATCTGTGTGATATAAAGTTAAATTGTTCAGCACGCTTTTTTAATGATGGATCTTCGATGACTTCGATTGTATTTCTAAAAATTTTATTAAGAAAAACAGTTTAGAAATTAATCAGACCAGATGAAATTTCTTTTATCTGTATAAACCAAAAACACTCAATTGGGTTTTTATAATCTTATGCAACTAGTAATGGAGTTTTATATAAAAATGCACATCTAATAAATAATATAATATGGTTTAGAATAATAAGCGTATTATATAAAACTATAATCAGTATCACTCGGAACTACTTGAGATTTGAATTTTTGGTTTTTATAAAAAGTGGCTTTTTATAACTACCTACTAGGAATGAATTAAAAACCAATGAAAATTTAAATAAATTATATTTACTCATGTGTGCTTCATGTATAATCCGTTTAAGATGGGAGCGACATGAAATCAAAGTGCTGATTTAAGAAACTTATTTTGAAGATTCGGCCTAACCGTTCTCTGTATGAGCAAAGCGCAAACAATTACAAAAGTACAAAATTCTCTCTTATTTTTTACTACTGATTATTACTGATTTTATTAGCAAAATAACTTTTATGTTTTATTTGACAATATATAATAAATATTTATTATTTTCACATAATATAGAATTGAATTTCACATAAATGAGAATAACATCTTGACAAATTAAATTGGCTTTTTACTTAAATTGCACAATTTTTGAAGCATGTTTATAATGACTTAATAATAATAACGTTTCATTTCTAGAAGAGGCACACGAATTCACTAACTGTGTATCAAGAAAGATATAAATTGTATCTAATAATTAGAAAAATGTAATTTGCTTAGACAAATCTCGCTTTATTTTGTTTTATGCCACGTAAGATGTAGAGTTTGACGAAAATTCTATGAATCTGCGAGACTATTTTACCTTGTTTTCACCATTTTGATACTTCATGATGTGAGAGATATTCTGTTTCTTTGGAGCTGGCCCCTTAATATCTCTGAAACCGAACAACTCACCATGAAAAGCATCCTGAGATAAATGTAATCTAACTTTTTACTGTGAAGATGACGAATCCTTTATGGACAATAAAGCATACATACATCATGCATAGATAATGTTTTATGGAGCATAAATTTGACCTTCCATTTCTTCCTGACCACCGTAAAGTCCAGAATTTTATTTTATGAGAAAGTTTGTGGTATGTTAGAAGAGTACATCAGAGAGCAATTGTCTTCGCTACAACACAACGTGATCCTGACCATCTGTGTATTTAGTGAATGGTATTATTTCAACGCACTCCAAACATTATCGAAATCTTGTTGACACTGAAGCAAAATAGGCTAATTTAACAGGTGGGCTGAACAGTTCATAGGCTGACATAGATGGCGCTACTAGTAATTAATCCATAGGATTTTTAGTTAGCCTAACCTCCAAAAGACTCGTGAAGCAATTTTTGTTAGTTTGAAAAATGGATAAAAGGAATTTCGTGTGTTAATAAAGCATTGCTTTTTGGCGAAAAAAAATACTATTAAAGCCAAGGATTGGCTTGATAAACATTATTCGGACATTTTACCAGGAAAATCAACCGTAGAGAAGTGGTTTGCTAAATTTAAACGAGGCGAAATGAGCACCGAAGACGATGCACGCAGTGAACGCCCAAAAGAGGCTGTTGCCGACGAAAACACCAAAAACTGCACGTGGACTGCACGTGATGAACACTAAAAATGCTATAACTTGACTAAAAATGCTATAACTCACATACTAATAGTGCAACAGCTGTCAAATTTATACACGTGTCTTTTGCAGGTTAGGGCTAACTAAAAAATATATGGATTTAATGCTAGTAGCTCCATCTATGTGTCAGCCTACGAACTGTTCAGCCTACCTGTTAATATGAGTAGTTTTTAAATTGATTAACGAAAAGTTATTTTATAATGCTTTTAAATTTGCTACATATTCATGGTAAGATAAATTTCAAATTTGATCAGTAGATCATGATCAGATTTACCCAGGTGGAAACGCCATGGGTGTGCTACGCGGGACATTATTTGAGCGAATATATATTGGGGAAAGCTAGCCAAAAGTAGTTTTGAATTTCACAGCATTGCTGAGATTGGAGATATGCATTTAGTGTATGGCACAAATAATGGCAACGGATAACAAATTCACAGATAACAAACCTATAATAACAAGCTCCATCCTTTGTTAGCGGCCTGATGGTCAATTGCCTAGCATTCTGACCTTTGGTATTACAGCCTTCAGGTTCGAATCCTGGCAGAGACATCGATGTTTGTTAGTGGTTTAGAAACCACGTTAAACTGTAGGTCCCTGTCTAATTAGCCCTAAGTGTGCACAAAATGAACATAGAGCGATAAATCAAACCAAACCTTCCTTTGTTCCCCAGAGATGACCTTTACTCTTCTCCTCCAGAAATGACCTTTGACCTTTCCCTCAATAGCTTTTTCTGCATCGAGACGGACTTCAAGAAACGACATACAATGTCGCTGTGTATATATATGTTTATATATATATATATATATATATTTGGTATATATATATATATATATATTTGGTATATATATATAGTAGATGAAAAACTTTAAAAATTAATATAACCTTCTTTTTATAATATATGTACATTACATATTATCTTTCTACAAGAAAAATTCATTTTGCCTTTCTATATTTCATGAATAATAGTGTGCAGTTAAGGAAAGACTTGGCATATGACTTTCAAAATCCATTAAAATGACAAATTTCAATCGTTTAGGCACACACTTCCATCATTATTCAATGTCTGCATCTTCTCTGACACTTCAACAAATCATAAACTTCCTTAGGCAAAACAAATTAAGAAAGCGAACCAAGAGGAATGATGTATGAAGACGCATAGCATAATGCACGGTGCTTGGTCTGAAATAAATTCAACCGTTTGTCAAAATCTAGCGGTGAACAAACACGTTTCTCAGTTTATGGTCTTTTCAATTCAATAGATATATCGATTTTAAACAGAACTTTTAGACAGATTTAACAGACAGAAACTTTTTAGATTTTAAACAGACATTGGTTTTCGAGTAAGCCTGGATTATTTCAATTGATTTCCTTTTAAAATTATATAAAAGTTGTAAAGTTAAAATATTTTTTTTTTATTCCACTTAACAATAATAGTAAATAAACAAAAATGATAAATCTTTAGTGAATCATCTTTTAAAAATAATAGTAAACAAAAATAGTAATTCTTTTGTAAAAACAATTTTTTTTTAAAAGAATTAATACTGGTAATAGTAGTTGAATTATCCCTAAAAACAAGCTCTTATTGTGTAAAAATTGCCAAATATACAGTAAATTTAAATTTTTAAACTCTTGCTAAAGAAGGAACTAAAATTTTCGTCAAAAATAATGTTTTCTGTTTTTTTATTATTATTATTTTTTTGACGAATTAAAATACCACATTATACACAACTTTTTAGCGTAATTTGTTTTATTTTATGAATTTTTAATGAAATTCCTCCTTATAAATTGAAGTAATTCGACTTTTGTCTCGGTGTTTGTTGGCCTAACTAACATGAAAATTGACTTAATTTCTATTCTTTAAAATCAATTTAAAATTTGTTGTAATAATTATTTTGTAATATGAGTAGACTCTGCGGATATTGCGCGATAATGCCTCATATATTTTTGATCTGCATTGTGGAAGTTTCCGGAATATTCACTTGTGTACAATGGGGAATATTCTTCTGGCCTGAAGATCTGAGTGTAAAATATTCTATTTTCATAAAGTCTGTCATTACAGTTTTTATTAGGGCCAAATATGGGTCTGGTCTTGATTCAGTGTTGTTTCATGTTAGAAATTGAATTATTTCTTGAAATAATAACAAGATATTTAGCTGTAATGTTTATTAAAATTGCAAAGACAGCACTGTACAGCTGCAATACCAGTCAAGCTAACAGTTGCATTTTAAAAATGGGTGTTAATATTTACAGTCTACAGAAATATTCAGATTTCATTAAATTTATAAACACTACACGTATTTGTGTAGTGTTTATAAATTACAAAACACACAACACACATTACATAACATAATAAATTATAAACACATAAACACATACAAAGCACAAAACACATAACACACAAAACAAAATTATATAACAAATATTTACAAAATCAGGGCCTGAATGGCCGAGTGGCTAGCGCTCTGTACCACAGGTTTCGGGTTCGAGACCCGGCGGTGTCATGGATGTGTGTAGTGGTTCGGAATCCCCTTTAAACCGTAGGTCCCGATCTAATATGTTCGCAGATGGTTGCGGGGCATTTTACTCCGCGTCCGTGGCTTATCTTCAAGTTACACGCACCCCTGGGTAATGCAAAGTGAGTAATGTCTGTGCAGCGCTTGCCTTAAGGCATCAAGACGTCCATGTCTGTTTGCCAGCTGCATTGGAAAAAAAAATATTTACAAAATCATATTAAAAGCAAGTTCACTTAAGGGTCTTTGTACCCTCCGTATTGCCTGGAACTCTTCACTCTACTGTCCACTCCCTTCTTTCTCCCTCTCTGTCTCTCTCTCGGTTCCAAGGTCGAATGGGGACCAAAAAAAGGGAAAGGAATCTTGCAAAGACCAAAGTCTAGTCAATCCGTTCATTGATATAAGTGATGTCTGCATTTCAAACTAAAATTGGAAACTATTACTAAAGTTGATTGAATCAAATTAAAAACTGGTATTTTTAATGAAAATCCTGAATGAATTTGATACTAAATGGTTAGGATTCTAGGGTAATGTTCTTGTCTAGGTTAAGCTAATGCTCTTGTAATGAGGTTTCAATTCGTTTATAAATTGTAATTTAAATATTGAGACAGTCGAAAAAATAGGATTAGTCTAGACGAGAGTTATTACATTTCTACTGAAGCTATTCATGGACATTACAAATGCATGCTTTTAAATTGTCAGGGTTTTTAAGAAAACAAATATTCTTAACTATATCACAACACAATTTCGTATGTAAAAACTTTTTCTTGCTTTTGAAAAATTACTTTTCGAAATATCTTCTATTAGATTTCGATTTTTAAAAATAATATTATAAACAATAAAAATTTATAAAACCAAAAACTTTACCCAACCGAATAGTCGCAAAAAGGACCATGCTTTTACAATTATTTCCATTTTACTCAATGAAAGTTTGCATAAGAACTCTCATATATTTGTTGTATAAACTCATATTGTGATATCTGTGTACATTACAAATGCATTTTTTAAATTTTCAGGATTTTTTTAAGGAAACCAATATTCTTAAATATAACTCAATGTAAATATCTTTGTAAAAAATTTTTTTTTTTGCTTTTCAAAAATTACTTTTCGAAATATCTTTTATCAGATTTAGATTTTTAAAAATATTATAATAAATAATAACGAATTTATCGAAACAAATCTCTATCCCACCGCATATTTTCAACTTTGTTAAATGTCCTTCTTTTTTAATTATTTCCATTTTATTTAATGAAATTTTTGCATAAGAACTCTCATATATTTGTCGTATATGTGAAAACAGAATTTTATTCATTTAACATATATTATTAAGATTTTAAATTCAGTAAATTCAACATGTATAAATGAAGTCATGATCTCATGCCATGACGTCAGTTCAGTTCTGTTAGAATTAGCTTTTTGATATGTAGGTAAATTTACAACTTTCATCGATCATAAAAAAAATTAAATATTTATGCATACCCCTAAAAAATTCATAAATGACTTAAAAACCTGAAATTGAATTAAATTTTAAGAATAAAATAAAGGTTAAAAGTTTAGTATAAAAAAAATAAATAAAGTTTTAAGATATGAACTGAAATTTGTGTTTTAACGAAAGAAATCTATGAAAGTATCCTTTAAAAATTGTATCTATGATTTACTATATTGGTAATGAGAATTTAACTATTACGGGACCCTTGTTTTAACCACACAATTTTTTCCTGTAAATGCATTTTGCAAATTATTATTATTATTAATGATTGTTTCAAAGCTTATATTCGATATTAAATATTTGATTATTAGTACATTTACATGAAGTACACATTAATACATGAAATGAAGTACATTTCCTGCTGATGTTGTATATTAAATAAACTATTTTTGAATCTAAAATTATTTTTAATGAAACTGAATAGTGAATCGAATGAAATTAATAAAAGTAATCGTGCCTTTTAATGCTTATAAATAATAGTAAGACATATAGTAAAAATCAATGGCACATTTCAAATAAAAAGTGTTGTTCTTTCTAATCCCCCTGGTGCAAGAAAGCCTACACCAGGTTCAAAAAACCGTCGCAGGTGACTGGTTCATGACTAAAAGGCTTATTCCCACGGCGTTGAAGCGTGAAGCGTTGACCAATCACTAGCCTCACAGCGTTCGCCTGAAACTGGTTGAAATCCACCTCTTCGAGTCGACCAACTTTCAACTCTCAAATGCTTGCTGCGTCATGTGACTTGGATTGAACCAATAGTAGATCTGTCATCTAGTAGAAGTAACTGGAACTTCACTAGGCGTAAAGCGATTTCTGAAGTTTCGGTGTGTACGGGTCGGAAAAAAAAAACTCTTCCCTGCCGCTTGACGCGTCGCCGCTTCACACCTCGGTAGGAACGAGCCTTAAGGATAATATGCAGCTTCACTTTAGCGAGAGACCACGAGAACTGAAGACTGACTAAACCTCAAGACAACGCGTTACGATCATATTGGCCGGGACATACTGTTTAAAATAGATTCCGAACAGCTAGAAACATCCATGGCACCACCGGGACTCATATCCGAAACCTGTTGTCACCGAGCGCTAGACACTCGGCCATTCAAGCCTCAAATAAGAAATGATTATTCTTTATAAAGATTCATGATGTTTTGATTACCTATAGATTTATAGTCCAAAAGTGGTGGGATTTTGTATTTTTTTTTTAGCTCGATTTTTTTTTTTAAATAAGATTTTTTTTAAGTTTCTTAACAAATTTTTAAATATTTTTTACTGATGCAAATATAATGACCATTAAAACTTCAGATCGATCTTTAAATACTGCTGCCACTTTAAAATGCAATTAATGAGAATTTTAAATGAACTCTTCGCGTTTTTGGGACATTATCCTATTTAACGTTTTGTCTTTTGTTTAATTCCTAAAAGCGTTTTTTTCTTCGCATTCTTAGAATAAATCCCACGTGTATTTTAATCCTTATAATTCAAATTTATTTTAATCTAAATGCTGCCATTATCAAGATTAAATATTCTTCGGAAGATTAAGGTATAATATAAAAATAAATATTTTTTTAACTTAAATTGTTTTTTTAAAGAATAAATATCATTAATGACTGCATTTTTTATGTAACATCATAAATAATCAAGTAATCCATTTTAATTATAAATTATTAAGCATTAAATAAATGTTTTTCTTTGAAAAATTTTAAGAATTTATAAAATTAGTAATGTAAAATGTATTACAAATTAAAATACATTTAAAAAAATAAGGAATTAATTCAAAGAAAACCAACTTTAAATAAAAATAAACTACCCTGATTATAGTATTGGACAGTATTTACTATTATTACCTTGAATTGAAAATATTATTAGTAAAATGTTATATAAATTATTAAAATAATATTTATTGCTGCACATTAAAATATGTGTATTAAATAAAAAAGTCTAAAAAATGTCTTTAAAAATTTTTTTTTTTTTTTTTCGTTAAATATTATTATTATTTAAACCGGGCAAAATTATAATTTATTTGAAAACATCTACTCTCAAGAAATTTAGCAGCGAGCAGACGATCTTTGGCCCACCATGGGGCTGTTGCACCAAAGATGATGATGAAAAATATATAAACAATAATTTGTTTATTTCAGAAATAATTACCGCCAGTGATTTCTTAGTTAATGACTAAGTAAACAAAGATTTAAAATAATTAATGAAACATTAAAAAACTTAAATTTGTAATCTAAATACTACTTGATACTTATAACCGTTTGTAAATTATTTTTAAATACTTTTTTAATTTTTTAATCATTAAAAATGGGTATATTGAGTTTTTAATTCTTTTTCTCTAAAATACATTCAATATTTTATGGCTCTATAGGTTGTAGAAATGTTAAATTATATATTTGTTAGTTATCTATCTTTCAGAATTTATAAAATGTTATTATTGAATTTATAAAATTTTAACTATTGAATGAGTTTTATTGGTCTATAATTTGAGAGATGGATAATTAATAATATAAAGACAATATTTTTGCATTAAAAATCGTTAAAAAGAAATGTATGCACGTATGGGTTTCCATTCAACAATTAAAGCATGAATGGTTTAAGAAGATGGCTTCAATATTTCAATGTACATACTATTGACTATTTGGAAAGAAATGTCTCTTGACATTTTTATCTCTTAAAGCTCTTTGGATAATCTTAAGGGCTTATCTCATGTGTGAAAAGCATTATTTACTTATCCCTAATTCACGACATTAATGAACAGAAAAGTCGTTTCACAGCGTCCATCGAACTTCATAGTCACACACTAAACATTGAGTCTGAAATAGATTTTCCAGTTAATAATAAGTTCTGTGAAACACTGAGAACACTGTGTCAATTTTTTAGTTTGATAGTGATAAACAACAGTTTTCAAACATCCCCATCAAACGTATAAAAAAAAAACTGTAAGAAGACTCGATGCCTTGTATGTGATTAATGGCTTTAAAAAACTTCTAAAAATTCCCAATTTATACTCAATTTACAATATAAGATTCATTTAGTGTGGAAAGAAAATAATGCATTTGCATTGTTGAGTGCTTTTACACTTAAAAATATGATTAAAGATTTGATTTTCACCCTGAGAGGAACCTAATTGCCCTTTAATATTATTATTTTCTATATTACCCGATATATTTACTACCGTTACTACCCGTTTTCTATATACTACTGTTGTTTTCAATATTGTTTTCTGTACTACCGAGATACTACTATTGTTTTCTATACTGAGATACTACTATTGTTTATACTTCCCGATATACTATTATTGTTTTACATTGCTTGTAATATGTTATGAGATGTTTATCACTAGAATAGCAAAAATTGTAGCATATTCATTACCCATGGTAAACAACCGTTATAATGCGCCATTACAATTTAGAAACAATTCTTCTCCTTTCCTCTTTCAGTTCAAAGGAAGGATTTTTCAATCTACAGATTTACCGTCATTACCGGAATAGACACTGGAGTTTTTGTATACTGGTCGCGTTTTGAATAGAACTTTTCCAGTTTCAACGTGTTGTCCATTTTTTTCTCCAATGAGTCAAGATAAAAAATGTCCCCTAGAATGGATAAATAAGAGAGAGAGTTAAATTAATAAGAGAGTTAATTATTGTAAGCGAGACTCTCATAATAATTAAATTCCTAATAACTCGCACCATGCTTACTTTATTATTACACGACCTAGCTGGTACATCGTTACGGGTTGCACGCTTTAATAAATTTCTTAACAACATCTTTAATCAAGTCCGAATTAACGATTATAATTAATGGGGATGGCTTATTTCGCAGGTTGTGAAAATGCTGGCTGTTGTGGTGGCTGTGTTCGCGACTCTGTGGCTCCTTACCGAGTGCTGGTGGTGTACAACTCGTTCGCCATCCATCGCTACATGGAGCTCTGGTTTCTCATGTTCTGCAAAACGATGATCTTCATCAACAGCGCCATAAACCCCATTCTCTACAACGTCATGTCCATAAAGGTGAGAGGTTTTACATGCATTTTAAACTTTGAGTCAAAGTCTTCAGTATTGCAACTTAAGTTATTTCAATTAATATTTATATAAATATCCAAATCTGGAGATGTTTCAGAAGAAAATGTGTTTTATAATGCAATAACTTGAAATGTTCTTCTTTATTATATTTATTATTATATTAGTATATTTATTATCTTATATACATATTAAACTATCACTATTATAGACTAAAAGAAGTTGCATTTTTTTCCCTTTATCATGACCGCGGGTTCACGGACGTGGTCTAGATGTTGTTGTTGACCAAATGGGATGCGAAACAGTTAACAATATTTTCAATAACAATAAATTTTTTAATATTTTCCACTAAAAATGTGAATAAAGCTTTAAAAAGTATGATTTTTAACAATAATAAAACTTTATAATATGTTATTTATAATAATAATATATATGATAAATTTCACTTTATTATTTTATATACATATTTACGGATAAATAGTGTAAATTATTATAAATAAAAAAAAATTTTAAATACTTCTTAAAAAGCCTTAAAATAAATTTTATTTCAGAAAAATTTTAAAAGGCCATTGTTCCAGGAAAGTTACTATTTTTGCCGTAATAATTTTGGTTGTTCATATAATATACATCCTATTTTAATACATTTTAAACTATTATAAATAAAAAAATATTGAATACATTTTAAAATAGTTTTAAAAATAAGTTTTATTTGACAAAAATTTGAAAGACCACTGTTTCATGAAAGTTACTTCTTTTGACGTAATAATTTTGGTTGTTCATGTTATATACATCCTATTTTAATATATTTGAAACTATTATAAACAATAAAAATGTTAAATACTTTTAAAAAAAAAAAAAAAACTTAAAAAATAAAGTTTATTCGAGGAAAATTTAAAAGACGAATGTTTCATGAAAGTTACTTCGTTTTGACGCAATAAATTTGGTTCTTCATATTACATGCATCCTATTTTAATATATTTTAAACTAATATAAATAAAAAATATTAAATACTTTTTAAAAAAGCTTTAAAAATAAGTTTTTAATGAAAGTTACTTCTATTTCACAAAAATAATTTTAGTTATTTCATATTATATTTGAATACGTAAATTCTGGGAACTAAGTCTACCATACTTTTATAGGAAGTCAAGTCCTAAAAAGCAACTACATGAAAAACAATCCAGTTCCTATCTTAGCTAACAATGTTGAAGCAACATTAAATAGGCATCAAGAAAAAGAAATATCATATGAAATCTTCATAAACTTGCAGTTTAGTATATGATATGAATCCTGTTTACGAATGTTATGCACAAAATTCTAAGTGCATTCCTAGAGGTATTATGGAAGCTCACGATCAACTGCCGCTATGTCACTCCGCTACATCAAATTTAATAAGAACGCGTAGCAGACATGAAGTAATGCGCTAACATTTCATCCTGGTGGAGTGAATGCCACACATTTTCGTTTGCGCACTGCACTCGGTTGATGTGACATGCAGCACATGTACATGAAATGCTGCAACATTACATGAATAATTTATATGAGGGGCCCAGAAGATGAGCCTGCCATTTTCAGACAACCAGACATTTCTTGAAAATGTTATTTTAAAAAAACCTCTTTTTATGTGTATTCAAATTTTTTGTCTGGGATCCTGTGATTCACTGTGAATATAGAAGCAGTGGAAATATTGGGTTCGCGTTTTACTGAAAGTAGGCGTATGTAACTGAAGTAAATGCTGCATTAAATATTGCAGTACTAAGACTGAAAATTCTTATGTGTAAGTAATGCGTAGCAATTTCAAAAAGATACGAGAATTGTATTTATAGCCAATAAACGTTTTTTTGCCTCCTTGAATTAAAAAAAGTATAAAGTTTTAGAAAAGAGTATTTTCTCTATAAATTAAATGTTATATTAAATTATAAAATCCAAACAGCCATCTATTGTTTTTTTTTATATGACGAAAAATTAAATTAAATTATCTTTGGTGATTATTTTGCATATTTGGTAGTGATTTTGGCGGTGTTTAGGTGTTGTGGGTCGCAATCAGAAGGAAGTATTAAATATCCTATGAAGGGGAAATAGACATCAACGAATTTCATAAAACTTTATTAATGCTCAGATGGTAATTTTATTTAATATTTTATGAAATACTGTAAAAATGAAATAAATTAAATTAAATTATCTTTGTTGATCGTATTACTTCTTTTTTGACGCAATAATTTTGATTGTTCCTTTTATATGCATCCTATTTTAATACATTTTAAACTATTATAAATAAAAAAATTAAATTATTTTTAAAAAGCTTTAAAAATGAAGTTCATTTGAGAAAAACTTGAAAGAGCATTGTTTCATGAAAGTTACTTCTATTTGATATAATAATTTTAATTGTTCATACATCCTACTTAATTGCATTTTTTGAAACTATTATAAATAAAAAAAACATTTTAAATACTTTTTAAAAAATATACTTTAAAAATAAGTTTTATTTCAGAAAAACTATTGTTTCATGAAAGTTACTTCTATTTGACAAAACAATTTTAGTTGTTTCATATTATATTTGAATACATAAATTCTGGGAACTAAGTCTACCATACTTTTATAGGAAGTCAAGTCCTAAAAGGAAACTACATGAAAAACAATCCAGTTCCTATCTTAGTTAACAATGTTGAAGTAACATTAAATAGCACCATGAAAGAAATATCATATGAAATCTTCATAAACTTGAAGTTTAGTATATGATATGAATCCTGTTTACGAATGTTATACAAAATTCTAAGTGCATTCCTAGAGGTATTATGGAGGATCACCACCAACTGCCGCTATGTCACTCCGCTACATCAAATTTAATAAGAAAATGTAGCAGACATGAAGTAATGCGCCAACATTTCATCCTGGCGAAGTGAATGCCACACATTTTCCTGTACTCGCTGCACTCTGTTGATGTGACATGCAGCACATGTACATGAAATTGCTGCAACATTACATGAATAATTTATATGAGGGACGCAGAAGATGAGCCTGCCATTTTCAGACAACCAGACATTTCTTGAAAATGTTATTTTAAAAACCTCTTTTTATGTGTATTCAAATTTTTGTCTGGGATCCTGTGATTCACTGTGAATATAGAAGCAGTGGAAATATTGGGTTCGCGTTTTACTGAAAGTAGGCGTATGTAACTCAAGTAAATGTTGCATTAAATATTGCAATACTAAGACTGAAAGGTCTTATATGTAAGTAATGCGTAGCAATTTCAAAAAGATCCGAGAATTCTATTTCTAGCCAATAAATGTTTTTTTTGCCTCTTTGAATTCAAAAAAAAAAAGTATATAAAATTTTAGAAATGTATATTTCTCTATAAACTGAATATTATATTAAATTATAAAATCCAAACAGCCATCTACTGTTTTGTTTTTATATGACGCAAAATTAAATTAAATTATCTTTGGCGATTGTTTTGCATATTTGGCGGTGATCTTGACGGTGTTTAAATGTCGGTGATCACTATAATAAGGAAGCTGTAAATATCTTATTTGGGTGAAATAGCCATCAATGAATTTCGTAAACTTAAATTAATGGTCAAATGGTAACGTTTATTTATATAACGTTTATTAAATGGTAAAATGCTTTAAAAATAAGTTCTATTTTAGAAAATTTAAAATTACCATTGTTTCCTGAAAGTTACTTCTTTTGTCATAATAATTTTGGTTGTTTATATTAAATAATCCTATTTTAATATATTTTGAAATTATTATAAATAAAAAAATGCTAAATACTTTTTAAAAACTTTAAAAATAAATTTTATTTGAGAAACATTTAAAATACCGTTATTCCATGAAAGTTGCTTTTTTTTTTTGACATAATAATTTTAGTTGTAAATATTACATACATCTTATTTTTAATATATTTGAAACTATTATAAACAAAAAAAAAATGCCAAATACTTTTTAAAAAAACTTTAAAAAAAAAAGTTTTATTTGAGAAATAATTAAAAAATCATTGTTCCATGAAAGTTACTTCTTTTTTTTCATAATAATTTTGCTTCTTCATATTATATACACCCTATTTTAATATATTTTTTTTTTTGTTTTATTATCTTCATATTATGTACACCCTATTTTATATATTTTTATTATAAATTTTAAAAAATAATTACTTTTTAAAAAAAGCTTTAAAAATAAGGTTTATTTGAGTAGAGACCATTGTATCATGAAAGTTACTTCTATTTGACAAAATAATTTTGGTTATTTCATATTATATTTGAATACATAAATTCTGGGAACTAAGTCTACCATACTTTTATAAGAAGTTAAGTCCCGAAAGACAACAATATGAAAAAAATCAGCTAAGTTTCTATCTTAGCTAACGATGTTGAAATAGCATTAAATATGCATCAAGAAAGAAATATCATATGAAATCTTCATAAACTTGCAGTTTAGTATATGATATGAATCCTGTTTTTACGAATGTTATGCACAAAATTCTAAGTGCATTCCTCTAGGTATTATGGAGGCTCACCACCAACTGCCGCTATGTCACTCCGCTACATCAAATTTAATAAGAACGTGTAGCAGACATGAAGTAATGCGCCAACATTTCATCCTGGTGGAGTGAATGCCACACATTTTCGTGTACGCTGCACTCCGTTGATGTGACATGCAGCACATGTACATGAAATGCTGCAACATTACATGAATAATTTATATGATGGACCCAGAAGATGAGCCTGCCATTTTCAGACAACCAGACATTTCTTGAAAATGTTATTTAGAAACCTGTTTTTATGTGTATTCAAATTTTTTGTCTGGGATCCTGTGATTCACTATGAATATAGAAGAAGTGGAAATATTGGGTTCGCGTTTTACTGAAAGTAGGCGTATGTAACTCAAGTAAATGTTGCATTAAATATTGCATTACTAAGACTGAAAGGTCTTATGTGTAAGTAATTGCGTAGCAATTTCAAAAAGATACGAGAATTCTATTTCTAGCTAATAAATGTTTTTTCCTTCTTGAATTAAAAAAAGTATAGTTTTAGAAATGTATATTTTCTCTATAAATTCAATGTTATATTAAATTATAAGATCCAAACAGCCATCTATTATTTTGTTTTTATATAAAGCGAAATTAAATTAAATTATCTTTGGAGATAGTTTTGAATATTTGGGGATGTGCTTGGCGGTGTTTAAATGTTGGGGGACATCATAATAAGGAAGCAAATATATATCCCATGTAGGTGAAACAGACATCAACAAATTTTATAAACCTATAGTAAATTAATGCTCAAATGGTAATTTTTATTTAATATTTCAGGAAATACAGAAAAAAATTAAAGTAATTAAATTAAATTATATTTGGTGATCGTACTGAATATTTGGCGGTGTTTAAACGTTGGGGGTCGCAATAATAAGGAAGTATTAAATATTCTATGTAGGTGAAATAGACATTAGTGAATGTCGTAAACCTAAATTAATGTTCAAATTGTAATTTTATTTAATATTTTATGAAATATTGCCTTGAGTCAAATATATAAAGCATTCCTCAAAAATTGAACTATTTTGAAACAGTTTCAAAATAAGTTAAAATGACTATTTTAATCAAATCATAATTTTTTTTTATTCTTAAACATTGTTTTATAGATCTATGTAGTAGAGAATAATTTCATTGTCTAAATTCTAATTTGCGAGATTTTGTCCATTTTTTGAAATTGTTTTAAAAAGAATATTTGGATGTTATTGAATGCTATACTAATGGTTGTATCGTTAAAAGCTCCATAAGTATTTGGTTGTGTTAATATTTAAAATACGTAGCAGCCAATTTAAAATTTCATTGTTGGCATCCAGAATACATTTCATAAAAGCCTTTTATAT
The DNA here is from genome assembly GCA_021605095.1 of Caerostris extrusa. Lineage (NCBI taxonomy): Eukaryota > Metazoa > Arthropoda > Arachnida > Araneae > Araneidae > Caerostris > Caerostris extrusa. The sequence goes on along the minus strand of BPLR01000824.1, from coordinate 53,868 downwards.
AACTTTATACATTATGCAGCTGAATGTTAAGTTTGTTAGGTATGTTTTGTTTGGCTGTAAATTAATGCTGATGCTAACGAATATTTTATAAATTTATAATACGATTCAATAAACATTACACGTAAGTTGATGCATATGTTTTAATATCAATGCATCTTAATAGATGTTCATAAATAAAGATTTCTCTCATATCATCAAACATCATACGGTAATAGATCATGATGTTTTCTTTATTCTGTCTCAGGATAGGAATTACATATTATTTTTTTTTCTATTTTCCATCTCATTTATTATGCATTACTTATATCAAATACTTAAAGTTACAAAAAATTAGATTTTTTACAAGAATCTTACTTAAGAACTTTTTAAAGCATCGAATTCTTTGAAACAGAATCAAACTCCAAGTCCATCTACAGTGTTTATCACTTTTTGGAAAGTGCAGCTGCAAATTGTTTGTAAGACAATGAATTACACAATTGGGTAACATGGTAAATGATAAATATTACTTACGTTTGTACTAGCCAATGTTTCATGCCTGTTTAATTTACAAATACTGAATAGATGCTAAAATATACATAATTAATTTGAACATGTTGTTAAAATTATTTTTGAATCTTTTTTTTTTTTTTTAATTTATGAATCTTTTGGGCAAATATTGTATGAGATTATAAAACAAATTATATGTTTTTTTAGGTAAACAAGCATAAAAAAAACAGTATCTAAAATTTGTATTTCCTTTTTCAGTTCCGTAGGGCATTCAAAATTATGCTGTCTTGTGGAAAAACCAAGAAAAAAATTCAGAGGACCCTACATCAGCGTCGCAGGATCCCTTGTGAGACGTCAACATCAAACCGTAACATCCCAAATAACATCGTGCACAGTCGAACAGATGCAGATTTTGTGATGTTGCTGCCCTGAGTAAAAAAAAGAAATCCTGATTGGAATTATAATGTTTTTGTCTGTGCTCTATGTATCCACATTACATAATGGCTTGTACATTTTTTTTTTACCTTATAATATTAATCTTGAGGTGTATAAATGTTAGATATTAAATTAATGTTTTATTAGAGTTCTAAGAAACAATTTTTTTTAACTTAAAGATATTTGCAAAGTTTTTTTATTTTCAATCATTGATTTATCGTATTAGTCAACATGTCAAAAGTGTGTTTTAAACATCTGTGTTTTATTGCAGTGGTTCTCAAATTTCTGGGCATTATGCTATATCCGTATATCCACTATATATATAATATTCACATAAATTGACGTTGGTGAATTTTAAAATGAACATAATTTGAGTAATCAAATTAACTGGAGACAATTTCAGTTATAATGGTTTTTTTATACTGTTTGGTATATAAAATTCTATTCAAGTGATATTTTAATTTAATATAAAAATTTTAATTTTAAGAATGCTAGATGGAATTGGATATAGAATTTGAAGTTAAATATTAATATTACAAACCTGTAATAACATAAAGAAACAAGGAATTTTCTTACAAGGAAAACAATATGTAAGAAGGCTCGACTTCAATCTTTATAATGTACCAGCAGATATGCCCAGTTATAGAAAATAAAACATTTTTAAGTTTTGGTAAATTATGAAAAAAACAATAATTGTGTTGAATTTAAGGTTTGAGTTTTTAATAGCTCGCCTTAAATAATATAGATTGGCTAAAAAAATTAATCAATAATTCTTTTCGAAAAATTCCTAATATAATTATATTTTTTTCATCTTTAATCTTTTAGCATTTATTTTTAAAAAGTAATAGTGTTAGTTTGAAAAATAAAGTGAAAATTAATGCTATTAATTTTCTAATTTACTTTATTTACGGTAACTTAACTAATGGCAGTTTTCGACGTTGACGTCATCTGTTGGCTTGGAAATACGATGACAATTCAAAATAAGATTTTTAGTTAATTCAATAATAATTAATCAAAAATATTTCGTAATTTTCGACAAAGAACTTTTGGAACGAAATAATAAATTCAAAGAAAATAAATACTAATGTTCTTAATGTTCATATAAATGTTGTCTTTAAATATAAATGCTAATTTTTTATGTTTGCTGGAACATTCACAGCTTAGCATATTTGGACATATTAATATGTCCAAAATATGACAACTTAATTTGTTATGCTGGAACATATTTAAATCCATTTTTATGTATATATGGATTATTAATTTAATAATATTAGCTATGTTATTGATAAGAAATTCCTGATTTAAAATACAAAAACAATCAAAAATTTTAATTCTTTTCTTATGGATAATGAATATTTTTATTTAATTACTATTAAATCACAGATAAATGAAAAAATTTCTTAATATATTAGAGAAGATTTTTTGGTAATGCATCATGTTTTGAAAATAAAAATTTATTAAAAATATTACTTTTTATTTAGATAAAATGTGACATAAAATATTTTGGCAGTAATAAAAGCAATATTAATTTGTTATTTTTTTCATTTTAATATATTTAAAATTGAACTTTTTTGCCTATCATTTGTTATAACTTAAATTGAGATTTAAAAAAATTATGTTATTCATTAATATTGTGATATAAATGTAATAAAAGATCAAAATTTTTATCAGATTTAAAGATAAAAATTTTTGATGATAAGACAATTTGTTTTTATTCTTAATATAGTTCAAACAGTGAAAAACTTTTGAGAATCACTTTTGTAATGAAATATATTGTAAAAATTTAAATTGTATAAATTTTGATAAAATACATGAATATTTGTTCTTTATTATAAAAAAAAATTGCTTGTAGTATTTAATACATATCACTTCAAAAATAAACCTTAAATAATTACTGCAACAGATCATAAAGAAATAATTAATTGTTATGGTATTTCCTATGTTTTCAAATATATTAACGTGATCTTAGCTAAACAATCTAATTTCTTTTTAAGTTAGTTAAAAAATTAGTTGATATTTTGTTTGTGGCTTAGAAACAATATGTTTAAGTGTGTTGCAAATAATTTTTGAAAATTTCTGAATGTTGTATGTATATATATTTGTGACACATTGTAAATTGGATTTATCTTCAATGTATATATATTTTTAATAATTATTGCACTAATTTGTGATGTTTCAATACATCTTGTGTTTATAGTTAGAAATATATTTTAGGAATATTCATTGATAAATAAATGCATGCATGCTTTGAAGGTGTAAAATATGATGACACTTTTATTCCAATAATAATCGTGCTGATCCTAATGTATTCCAATTTAGCACTAAGTGTGATTTGAATGCAACTTAATTTCAATGTATTCTCTAACTATTTATGTATTGCTGGGTAAACTTCAAGTGATCTGTTAATTTACAATCTGAATGTAAAATAAATATCTATAACAAAGGCTTTAAATTTTTATAATGCATGATGAGTTATCGTATAAATTAGTCTTTTTATATGAAAGTGGTATATCATTCAATTCACGAATTAACATACTTATGGTTTTAACTCGATCGCTGGCATTGAAATAAGGTGTACACTTTAGTAAAACTGACAATTTCAAAAGCAATTTTATTGTTATTGGGCAGCATCGTCTGTTTTATAATAAGCAGGAAAAGAAGATATCTATGACTAAATGAAACCATCATTTTCCTAAAATTGAACTTATATTATTAAAAACAGTTGATATGATAGGTTCATAATAAAGTTAAATTGGAATATTTTTTAATATTTTTAAAATTTATATATGAAGAAAATTAATGAAACGGCATTTTAAATTTGTATGCTATTCTATGCAACCAATCACATTTTATTTTGTTTTTTAAATCATAAAACAAATATGAATGCTTCACGTTTAAAAATGTTTTAATATTTTATTGGTAACAATTTGGAACCTTGAAAGTTTAGTTCAAAATAAAAAAATAATAATTCTCAATCAGAAAAATTATTTTTATAAATTACTTACTTATTACACCTTTACAAATAGCTTAAGCTATAACCTCCTCAGATACAACGGCTATTTTTTTGAACATTTGTATATTGCTTATGGAAAAAAAAAGTTTATAGTTTTAGCTTTAAGAATCTTGCTGTCTGTTCTAATGGACAGTCTAGCACTGCTATCTGTGCAGTAAAACTTACAATTTTGGTAAAATTGAGAATTTCTCTTTGGATCATAAAACTTTTACCCTTCAAAATTTAGAACGATAAAAAAAATAAGGCTTAGAAATTCAAACACAATTTAAGAAGATAAATTTTTTTGATTAATCGATATTGGCGGTTAGTCAAGTTAAGGTTCTTTTTCTAAGACTTTTTGTAACAAATTTTTTTTTTTATCGATTAACGCATCTTAAATTCTTTCTGAATTGGTGTGTTTAGGAAAATTGATTATCTTTTCATCTTAATAGTCATCCCGCACACTTAATAATTTATAGCTATGTATGATATCATAAATTTATTTATTTATGCATCAAACAAAAATGTAAGTGAAATTAATGGAACGTTAGTGATTATTAACGTCAAGAAAAAAAAAATGTCATGCTTTTAGTAATATAAATAATTGTGTCAACTGTTTTATGGAAAAGTGGTATAAGTTTATTTATGATGTTTATTGTTTGGTTTAGAAGCAAATAAAATTGACACAACAAATTAGTGGATATTGTTTTCAGTTGAGTGAAAAATATATATAACTAATTAAATTCACTAAAATTTTAATTAAAATTAAACTAAACTAAAAATTAGCTAAAATTGATAGGCGTTTCAAAAATAAACATCTCCCCACTCCATCCAAAAAAAAAAAAAAAAAAAAAAAAAACTTGATATACCACTTTCAAATAAAATATTGTCTTACTATTGGCTTTTATGTCAATAATACAACGACAATAAATAAAAAAAAGCCAATAATAATAATAATAGATAACTCGAAGATAATAATAGATAACATTTCAAAATGAAAGCCAATATTAAGACTAAAAAAATATAGTTTTATTAATGGCTTTAATGTTTTTTGTGATATTGAATTTATATAATTTAAAAAAAATTTCTATTAATCCATTTTTTCGATGCTTGAAAAGTTATTTGGTAAATAATTTTTTATTGTAATATGCTTAAATATTTAGAAGAAAGGTGCTTTCTTTTAATGCAGTTCAATTTACTTTCTTCAATATTTAATTAAATTCTATATTATTAAATTTATATTAGAAAATTTTTATCAATGCAAATATTTAAAACATCGTGATTTAAAATTATTTCAGAAAACAAAAAAAATTGAAATGATTTCAAAATTTAGTGTTTATGTAATCAAACTGAAATAGCACAAATAAAAGGAAAAAAGTATTTTTAATTAAAAAAAGAATTAATTAAGTATATAGTTTAATTTTCAATGAAAATTTATATTTTAGGAATAGCATATTAATTATTAATAAAACTAAAATTATTGACTAAAAAAAAAAAAAACTATGTTAGTTTGAATTTTAAAAAGAAAATGAGATTTTAATAATAATTTTTTGTGTGTTTTCATACTTTTTATTCATATTAAATTATAAAGCAATAGTTATTTTTAAATAAAATCATGTTACTAAAAAAACAATATGGAAAAAAATTTCTTTTTCAGATATCTGAATTAATTAAAGTAAATTAGATGTTTGTTTTTATCTATTCTAATATGTAAAATTTGATAAAAATATTAATTATTCACAAAAATGTTTGTGTGAATTCACTATCTTGTATTTTTGACTTTCTATGTGTGCCATATTTACTTCTATACGTGTTTGCTTGTACTGTTACTGTTTATTCATTTTTTGCTCTTTGTCCTTAGAAAAGCATGTGTACTTGTTTGTTCTTCATGAAAAACGTGTAAATAAAGTAGTTGATACTTAACCGAAAATGTGAGTTTCTTTCTAACATTTCAAAACATTTTATTCTCACTTAGTTGTAATACAATTTCTCGTTTATATATATATATATAATTTTCGATTTTACTCAATTTTTTATAACATACTTTCGCAAAATCCATGCTATAAATTTAAAATAGTTTGATAAAATATAAAGACATCTGCAATAGTTCTTCATATATATATATCTAAAGATTTTTTATTGGCTTTATTTGGAAAAGTATTTTACAAACATAAAAATCCCTCAAGCACAAAATAATCATTAATTGAAAATTTTCTATTCTTTATAATACTAGTATTGTTTGCAAATACTGCAGAATTAGACATTATAAGTCTTTGCTATATAACAAATGGAATTCAAAAGTTTCCCGTGTTATCACGACAAACATTCTTTGAGATCAACAAGTTACAAAACAACCAAATTGTATTATTTATGACTCATAATCACAAAAATGTTTTATACTGGAGTGATATTTTGCTATTCATTGCAGGTAAAACCATAATAGAGATGAAAGCATTTTGTGTTGATCATAAAAAAAACACTTTTTTATTGAGGATTTATGAAACTTATAAGTTGATTATTTTCAGTGAGAAATTAAATATTTGTAAATCATTAGTTATGTAATGTCTCGGCCTTCATTAGACCTACAAAGGCGTAAAAAAAAGGACATTTTCGGGTTCATGGGAACATTTTAATTTTTATTTACAATCATTATTATATATACAGAACTCTAGGTTAATACAATTTATTATTTACAAAAAAAATGAAATTTAAAGATTTAAATTTGATTAACAAGTGCAGTTCACTCCAAGGTCAGAGATTTTCTAGTCTGAAGATTTAAGTCAAAAGCTAAAAATACGTTTCTTGCGGCAGACATTAGTTACCAAAAGCGGTAATACACGAAACCACAAAGGTCTCACGCTGGAAACAGACGGAATTTCCGCCCTATTCAGTTACTGTAGAGAAAAAGAACAACTCTTCTGGTGGATTCGTCGCAGAACTCTCTCTCCTTTCTTTTTCAAAAACCTCGCTTTTTAAATATCCATCAAAGGAGGTATCAGCTTCCCTCACTTCTCATTGAAGTAGACATTTCTCAGCTCGTGGTCTATCACCAATCACGATGGAATAACTCAAAGTATAGTACATATTTAATCTGTAATGTTTCGAGCTGTGAAGGTCGCACAGACAATCGCTAATTTCATGAGGTCTCATTATCCATGACACTGAATATCTGCTATCAGATTTGAGAGACAAGTTGTACTCATTTGCGCAATACAGTAATTGCATGTGATATATCGAAATAATTATCTGTAATTAATAATAAGTAATGCTGTATAAATAATAATGTAATGAATGTATAAATAATAATCTGTGTTTCCTTTTTCTTTGTATAGACATATAGATAAATATTTATTTTGCATCAATTCAGTGCTTTTCAAAACGCCACAATCTCAAAAATCTTTTACAGGAAAAATAATTAAAAGAATTATTCTCTCTCATTTAGATCCAAAAATCATTTTTTGTTACTCATAATTAATTAAATACATATTACTATTTTGATTGAATAACTTACAGAAGGAGATATTGGTGGGAATTTATATTACTTCAGCATTTTTTTCTACTCAAAAACCATGCAATTAGTATAATGAATTTCTTGCACAAAAGTGAGACAATGCAAAAATCCTTTGTATTGGGCAAAGACAAAAGAACCAGTCCTTGTCGAGACCACGATCGCTCATCATTAGTTTAAAGAGTAGACTTTTCACCAGATTGATATTCATTAGCACACTCATTTATTTTTACTAAAGTCACCCGATTTCATTACACTGCCACGCAGTCCATTATTACACGTAACACGAGAGATAATTAATGTCATACTGGATTTCCTTCGAATGATAATACTGCTAATTATTTCGTTGCATGTGTTAATTATTTGGTTGGAGTGAATTCTTATTGGTGTGGTGTTTTGTTTCCCGGGCTGAGAGGTATTTTTCTTAAAGGAAAATTAATGAAGGAATACCGGATTTAATTAGTCTAGCTTGCTCGGTTCTGTATTGCTTTAAATGCGAGTAAGGAAAAATTAGATAGGGTGAAAAGTGTTTTTTTTTTTTAACGTTTTGTTGAATTTTTAGTTTCGTCATATTTGTTTTAATTAAATAAGTGAATATTTTCTACTTATTATTTGAAAAGATTTAAATGGTCTTAAATATTTTTTTTGAACCTTACACTTTTGACCCGCATTTTAATGGCCATAATTTTTAAGAGGATGACTTCAATGTGTTTTCGTTAGGTTCCAAATAATTTAGAATGAACCTCGCCAGGTTTAGCATCTGGGAGAAGAATTTAGAAATTTCTTTATTTATGATAGTTTGTTGCTGTTTTTGAAAGCATTCACCATTACCACTAGCAGAACAGAGATTTGTCAGATTCATTCATCCAAGTTTTGCATCGAGGATCATCGAGAGATTAGCATCTTCATCATTCTCTTTGAGATGTTATTGCTGTTTTTGAATGCAATCACATTTGATACTAGCACAGTAGAGATGTTAGATTCAACTTTGCCTGTAAAGCATCAAGGGGGCTTATTACAGTGCAACTATATTTTTGCTTCAAAATTTCTGAAAGAATCGCTATAGCCAGCATCAGGAGCCTCGCATCTGCCTTTTTTGAGCCCAAATGAATGATGTTCTGGCCTGCAGATATATTGTGACTGACCTGGCTTAGATATAGAAGTTATCTTTTTCGACATTACTTTCCAGTTTTCGAACCTGGCTTCCTAATGCGTATATCCAATAAGATATCTGATTGACCTTATTTCTCCAAGGGCTCAATGCAAGAATTTAATATTCAAGGATTTATCAAGATCAATCGCGACTTAAACAAGAGAATTTTCGTTTCGGCTAGTTGACCGGTCTTCAAATTGAACTAGGCTGCTCTATTTATATATTTGACTCTTTTAGTGAATTTTTAAATTAAAGAAATTGGCAAATGGGACCTTGTTATGACCTTATGATTCTTATAACTTGTCACTTATAACTTAACTGCCCAACACACCCTTGGGAAAAATCGAAATCAAAAGTCACTATCGATATAAAATGAATAATATACTATATCTTAATAATACACTATTTTTGTATCGAAATAATAATCTGTAAATAATAATAAGTAACAATGTATAATTTATAATAGTAATAATCTATAAATAATAACATGTATTTCTTTTCTTTGTACAGATATATAGATAAATATTTATTTTTACATCAATTCAGTGTTTTTAAAAACTTCATAACCGTAAAAAACTCTTTTTACAGGAAAAAAATAATAAAGAGAGAATTATTCTGTCTCATTTAGATCCAAAAATCATTTTTTGTTACTCATAATTAATTAATTCATACATATTATTATTTTGATTGAATAACTCACAAAAGAGAGATTGGTGGGAATTTATATTACTTCAGCATTTTTTCTACTCAAAAAGCATGCAATTAGTATAATGAATTTCTTTCACGAAAAGTAAGACAATGCAAAAATCCTTTGCATTGGGCAAAGACAAAAGAACCAGTGCTTGTCGAGACCACGATCGCTCATCATTGGTTTAAAAGTAGACTTTTCACCCAGATTGATATTCATTAGCACAATCATTTATTTTTACTAAATTCACCCGATTTCATTACACTGCCACGCAGTCCATTATTACACGTAATGCGAGAGATAATTAATGTTATACTGGATTTCCTTCGAATGATAATACTGCTAATTATTTCGTTGCATGTGTTAATTATTTGTTGGAGTGAGTTCTTATTGGTGGGGTGTTTTTGTTTCCCGAGCTGAGAGGTATTTTTCTTGGAAGGAAAATTAATGAAGGAATACCGGATTTAATTAGTCTGCTTGCTCGGTTCTGTATTGCTTTAGAATGCGAGTAAGGAAAAATTAGATAGGGTGAAAAGTTTTTTTTTTTAACGTTTTGTTGAATTTTTAATTTCGTCATATTTGTTTTAATTAAATAAATGAATATTATTTTTCTACTTATTATTTGGAATATTTTAAAAGCTGTTAATTTTTTTTTTTGAACTTTATGCTTTTGACCCTTGCAGTTTAATGACCATAAGTTTTTAAAGGTGTCTTTAATGGGTAAACGTTTTGATACTAATAAATTAGGACCGTCAGGTTTGGCATCTGGGATATGAATTTAGTACCTTCTTCTTTCTCTTTATATGTTGTTGCTGTTTTTAAATGTAGGCACAGTGACCATTAGCACAACAGAGATGTAGCAGATTCATTCGTTCAAGAGTGACATCTGGGATAAGAAATTAGCACTTTCTTCTTTCTCTTTGAGATATTGTTGTTGTTTTTAAATGCAATCACATTTTACACTAACACAGCAGGAATGTACCAAATTCAACCATAAAGCTTTACCCAGAGAGCGCCATGTTCTACATTGCAACTATATTTTTGCTTCACAATTTTTGAAAGAATCGCTATGGACAGCATCAGGAGCCTGTCATTTGACTTTTCGAGGAGAAAGAATGATTTTCTAACTTGAAGATTTATTGTGCCTAACCCGTCTTAGATATGCAAATTTTCAATTCAACATTAGTTTATGGTTTTTAGACCTGGCTTCAATAGTACGAGTATCCAATATGGTATCTGACAGATCTTACTTTTACCTAGGTTTAATACAAGAATTTAAGGTTCAAGGATTTACCGTGGTCAATCGAGACTTAAACAAGGGAAATTTCGATTCAGCTAGTTGGCTAGTCTTCAATTTGAACTAGACCACTACATTTATATAAATATTTGTCCCCTATAATGAACTTTACAATTTATACAAATTGGCAAACTGGCTAGCGCTCTGGCCTTTGGTGTCACGGGCTTCAGGTTAGAATCCTGGCAGTGGCTGTTAGTGGTTTGGTATCAAAGTTAAACAATCCATCCCGGTCTAATTAGTCCAATGTGTGCAAGAAATGATCGTATAACGGTAAACCAAACCATATACGGATATTCAATATGTTATCTGACAGGCCTTACTTCGCCTTGGGCTCAATGCTAAAATTTACTGATCAAGGATTTATCGCGCTCAATCTAGACTTAAACAAGGCAATTTTCGGTTCGGCAAGTTGACCAGTCTTCAAATTGAACTAAGCTACTCGATTTATACAAATATTTGCCTCATATAGTGAATTTTTAAATTAAAAAATTGGTTAATGAGGCCTTGTTATGATGCTTATAATTTGTCACTTATAACTTACTACCCAACTCACCCTTGGGAAAAACTCGAAAACAAAAGTCCCTATCGATATGAAATGTATAATATACTATATCTTAATAATATACAATTTTTGTATCGAAATAATAATCTGTAAATAATAATAAGTAACAATGTATAATTTATAATAGTAATAATCTATAAATAATAACATGTATTTCTTTTTCTTTGTACAGATATATAGATAAATATTTATTTTACATCAATTCAGTGTTTTTAAAAACTTCATAACCGTAAAAAACTCTTTTTACAGGAAAAATAATTAAGAGAATTATTCTCTCTCATTTAGATCCAAAAATAATTTTTTGTTACTCATAATTAATTGAATACATATTACTATTTTGATTGAATAACTTACAGAAGAGATATTGATGGTGAAATTTATATTACTTCAGCATTTTTTCTACTCAAAAAGCATGCAATTAGTATAATGAATATCTTTCACAAAAGTAAGACAATGCGAAAATCCTTTATATTGGGCAAAGACAAAAGCACCGGTCCTTGTCGAGACCACGATCGCTCATCATTAGTTTAAAGAGTAGACTTTTCACCAAGATTGATATTCATTAGCACACTCATTTATTTTTACTAAAGTCACCCGATTTCATTACACTGCCACGCAGTCCATTATTACACGTAACACGAGAGATAATCAATGTCATGCTGGATTTCCTTCTAATGATAATACTGCTAATTATTTCGTTGATTGTGTTAATTATTTGGTTGGAGTGAGTTCTTATCGGTGCGGTGTTTTGTTTCCCGGGCTGAGAGGTATTTTCTTGGAAGGAAAATTAATGAAGGAATACCGGATTTAATTAGTCTGCTTGCTCGGTTCTGTATTGCTTTAGAATGCGAGTAAGGAAAAATTGATGGAGGTCAAAATTTTTTTTTTTAAACGTTTTGTTGAATTTTTAGTTTTCGTCATATTTGTTTTAATTAAATAAGTGAATATTTTCTACTTATTATTTGAAATAATTTAAATGATCTTAAATATTTTTTTGAATTTTACTCTTTTGACCCATGCAATTTTTTTTTGCCCATAATTTTTAAGAGGAGGAGTTTAATGGGTCAACGTTGGGTTCCAAATAATTTACAACAAACACCACCAAGTTTGGTATCTGGGATAAGAGTTTAGCACCTCCTTGTTTCTGTTTTTGAATGCAGACATAATTGCTGCCAGCACAGCAGTGATTTAACAGTTTCATTCATCCAAGATTGGCCTCTGGGATAAGAAACTAGCACCTTCTTCTTTCACTTTGACATTTTTGTAGCTGTTTTTAAATGCAGGCACAATTATCACCAGCACAGCTGAGATGTAACAAATTCAACTTTACTCACAGAGAGCATTGGGGGCTTGCTACATTGCAACTTTATTTTTCTTCACATTTTTGAATGAATCGCCGTGGCCAGGGCTTGCACCAGGAGCATCGAATCTATTTTTTTAGGAAAAACGAATGATTTTCTTTGCCTGCAGATTTATTGTACCTAACCGCGGCCTAGATATGGTACTTTCCAGTTTTCGGTCCTGGGTTCCCCAGTACGGATGCGACCTGCTTGCAAACAGGCTAGCGCTCTGGCCTTTGGTACCATAAGCTGCAGGTTAGAATCCTGGTGGTGGTTTTTAGTGGTTCGGAATTCAAGTTAAACAAAGGGTCCCGGTCTCATTACCCTAAAGTGTGCACGAAATGACCGTAGGACGATAAACCAAGCCAAATACGAATATACAATATATTATCTGGCAGGTTTTACTTTGCTTGGGCTCAGTGCAAACATTTACTTTTCAAGGATTTATCGTGACCCATCGAGACTTAAACAAGGGAATTTTCGGTTCCGCTAGTTGACCAGTCTTCAAATTGAACTAGGCCACTCCATTTATATAAATATTTGCCTCCTTTGTGAATTTTTAAATTTATAAAATTGGTTAATGAGACCTTGTTATGATGCTTATAACTTGACACTTATAATTTACTGCCCAACTCACCCTTGGGAAAAACCCAAAAACAAAAGTCACTATCGACAATGAATAATATGCTATATCTTAATAATACACAATTTTTGTATCGAAATAATAATCTGTAAATAATAATAAGTAATAATGTGTAAATAATATAATGTATAAATAATAATATAAGATAATGTATAAATAATAATCAGTGTTTCGTTTTTCTTTGTACAGATATATAGATAAATTTAGCATCAATTCAGTGTTTTCTAAACGCCATAACCGTGAAAAATAAAGAGAGTTATTCACTCTCATTTAGATCCAAAACTCATTTTTAATTAAATGCATATTACTATTTTGATTGAATAACTTACAGAAGGAGATTGGTGGGAGTTTATATTACTTCAGCATTTTTATCTACTCAAAAAGCATGCAATTAGTATAATGAATTTCTTGCACAAATGTGTGACAATGCAAAAATCCTTTGCATTGGGCAAAGACAAAAGAAGCAGTGCTTGTCGAGACCACGATCGCTCATCATTAGTTTAAAGAGTAGACTTTTCACCGAGATTGATATTCATTAGCACAATCATTTATTTTTACTAAAGTCAGCCGCTTTCATTACACTGCCACGCAGTCCATTATTACACGTAATGCGAGAGATAATTAATGTTACACTGGATTTCCTTCGAATGATGATACTGCTAATTATTTCGTTGCATGTGTTAATTATTTGGTTGGAGTGAGTTCTTATTGGTGCGGTGTTTTGTTTCCCGGGCTGAGAGGTATTTTTCTTGGAAGGAAAATTAATGAAGGAATACCGGATTTAATTAGTCTTGCTTGCTCGGTTCTGTATTGCTTTAGAATGCGAGTAAGGAAAAATTAGATAGGGGTGAAAAGTTTATTTTTTTTTTAACGTTTTGTTGATTTTTAGTTCAGTCATATTTGTTTAAATTAAGTAAGGGAATATTTTCTACTTATTATTTGAAAAGAATTTAAATGATCTTAACTTTTAACTTTGCGCTTTTGACCCATGCAAATTGATGCACATAATTTTTAAGAGGATGACTACAATGGGTTAACGTTGTGCTCCAAGTAAATTAGAAGGAATCCCACCAGGTTTGACATCTGGTATAAGAAATTAGCACTTTCTTCTTTCTCTATGAGATTCTGTTGCTGTTTTTAAAAGCAATCATAGTTACAATTAGCACAAAAGAGATGTAACAGATTCATTTGTTCAAGATTGACATCTTGGACAAAAATTATCACTTTCTTTTATCTCATTGAGATATCGTTGGTATTTTTGAATGCAGGTATTATTAACACTAGCACAACAGAGATGTATCAGATTCATTCACCCAAAACTGGCATCCGGTATAAGAAATTAGCATCTTCTTCATTCTCTATGAGATTTTGTTGCTGTTTTTAAATGCCGGCACAGTTACCCTTAGCACAACAGAGATGTAACAGATTCATTTGTTCAAGATTGACATTTGGATAAGAAATTAGCACTTTCTTCTTTTAAAAGATTTTTTTGCTATTTTTAAATGCAAGCACATTTGCCAGTTGCACAGCAGAGATGTAGTAGATTGAAATTTACCCAGAGAGCGGCAGTGGTGGCACAACTATATTTTTGCTTCACAATTTTTGAAAGAATCTCTATGGACATAATCAGGAGTCCCACAGCTGCTTTTTGTTTAGTCCAAAGAAGGATGTTCTGGCCTGCAGATTTATTGTGCCTAATCGACTTACATATTTAAGTTTTCTTTTCGACATTACTTTCTTGTTTTCAGACTGGAAACCATATCACATATATGACCTGGCTTCAGTGGTACAGATATCCAATATAATATCTGACAGGACTTCGCTAAGGATTTAATGCAAGAATTTACGGTTCAAAGATTTATTGTGCTGAATCGAGACTTAAACAAGGGAATATTCGGTTCAGCTACTTGGCCTGTCTTCAAACTGGACAAGGTCGCTCCATTTATATAAATATATGCCTTTTTAGTGAACTTTTAAATTTTAAAAAATTCTTTAATGAGACTTTGTTTAGTTATGATGCTTATAACTTGTCGTGAAAATGAAAACGCATTCCTCATAATCTTTTATTTAGTATAAGCAGTAATAACAAAAACAAAAATTTATAATTTATATAATATATAGTAAAGATTCTAAACGTATAAAGCGAGTAATTTTTCAATATAATAATAAACATAAAATACTTCAAACACCTTTTTAAAAAATCTTTGAATTTATCAAGTAACGCAAATGTTTTGTTAAACTCTCATACTCAAATTATCCTTCATTAAAAAGACTTGAAACTTTAATAATGCAGTGCTATAATATTTTTCTATCACTTCTTAAACGGCTTGATAAAGTGTCATAAATATTAATAGACTGTTTCTTACAATTCTTTTAAATAGTAAAACAATACATGAATGTATTTTCGTACTGTAGTTATATTTAAAGCTAAACAGTGATTTACCAGATTTTTATTTTTTTAATTGAGTGTTAATTTCATATTATTAACACTACACTAGATCTTTATTTTCTTAGATATACTATATAAATTTGCCGATATACATAATAAACGATTATCTATTTTTTTTTTTTTGTGAAAAGTGTAATGTTAATATTTCTGCACATAAAATAAATCAAATAATTTATAAAAAAGGAAATGAACGTCATAGTTTACGTGCGACTGAAAAATGGGTAAAAAATGCATAGCCAACAAAAATATGCACAATTCTTATTATATCTAAAGTGCAATATCATGTTTTAACAGAAAATTCATTTCTCCAAAGAACTATAGCAAATTCTTTTAACGTCTTTATATTTACTATAAATAAAAGTATAAAACCTGATTTAAGCCTAATCAAAACATGATGTTCAACGACTAACGTCAAAACATGCTTCTCAGTGTAAGACTATGTGAAGATTGTGTATCAATAGTACTTCATGGGTAAAACATGGAAATACGCAGTTGCAATCGAGGACGCTTGGATATATTTATCAGGTTGCAATATAAAAAGAGCAATTTTTACTGAAAAAGAAGAAAAAAAAAAACATAAAACGTTGATTTAGAGGAAACAAAGAAATGATTATTACTGGATTCTCTTATATCGGAAAACTTAAAATAAGTAAAGTACGAAAAAATGTCAAAATTAATTTTGATTTCTATCAGGAATATACTTTAACACTCATTTTTAATGAAAGCAATCCATAACTTTACTCAAACTATTTTCCCTGTGTTAAGTTTCATCAGGATAAGGATGCCAGTGATGCCCCTAAATCTACTGTTATATATTTGGAAAAAAAATACCAAATGAAAATGGAATTGAGGCTATTCCATTTAAATGCATTCCACCCATGTCGTGTCCTCTATTAATTACTATGGGATTGGACTTTTAAAGCAATTACTTTATAAGTTTGCATAACAAGACAATGAAAGTACGCTGGAAGATTGTGATGGAAAGGTGGAACAAAATTAATCACTGTAGTGTGTAAGTTGGGAAACATTGTAACTGGGTGTGGTTGGGTTGAGATTCTTGAGGCACAGGTTCGAGAACTTACAGTTTTTTTACATATGCTCAATCACCACATACATAAACTTAGAGACATACAATATTTAACCCATTATAACACAATATTTAACCACATATAATTATACATTCGTTGGAGAATTCCCTTCTAACCCGAAATTCAGTTACGCGCAGGATACGCGAAATATACTTCCTCTCCGACTGAAAGTCTGTAGGCCAACTTGCCATTTCTCCTGGATGCTAAAGGAAGGGGGCCGTAGAAGGAAGCATGGTTACTCATTATAATTTAAGAAAAGCTTTTTTTTATGTTGCAAAACAACATGTAAATATGATAGTTTATTTAAAGAGCTATGATACTGAACACATTAGAAAATATTCTTATATTTTCTTTTTTATATGTTTTTCCAAAATGTATATGTTTTTTTTTTACAAAAATGTGGGAACACCTTCTATAGTTACTTAGTAAAGACTTAACCTTAGACAACTTAAATTTCTTCCTATATTCTTCTTTATGAAACTTTGAATTTTTCTAAAGTCTTTAAAACAACACTGAACCAAAACAATTAGTGAAAGTATTTTTTTTTAGTTAATAAGAAGAATAAAGTTAATGTTTAAAAAACTGATAAACTTGTTTTAATTAAATTCTAAATTTAATTTTTCTTTATTAAAGATTAAGTAATG
Source organism: Caerostris extrusa (assembly GCA_021605095.1). NCBI lineage: Eukaryota > Metazoa > Arthropoda > Arachnida > Araneae > Araneidae > Caerostris > Caerostris extrusa. Next base: position 36,583 of record BPLR01000824.1, on the reverse strand, counting down.
CCTATTAAAGATTAAATAATATCTCTCGGATGTAAAAACATACGATGAAGTGTTTTTTAAGAAAAAAGGAACTTAAGTAGACATATTAAATTTGCTAACTGTAAACACTTTTAAATATCCAGAGAACTGTAATTAATTGAAGAAGATTTCAAGTGATTAAGGTACTTAACAGATTAAAGACTTATTTTAATCTTCAGGATGTGTTTTTGTTTTTCAGTTAAAGATTCACAAGTGTTTGTGAAAAAATTAATAATCAATGAATTTAAATATTTTTTTTAAAGATGAATAAAAACAATTCTTACTGTAGAATATCATAATATTAATTGCTGAATAATTATTTATTCAATCAAAAATTTTTGTAAAAATTATACAAAGTACAAAACTAGTACTAATAACTAAAAATAGTGTAGAATTTTATGCTACAGAAGAATTTGCTTATTATTTAATTGTCATACATTTCTTACGATTTATTTTAAATAATTCGGCATTCAATTTTAATTAATTTTGTAATTTTTAGACTTTATTATTCGTATTTCTTTTTTAAGCATCTAGATTTGCTGGCATTTTTAAAATAATGTTAGTTTCAGTTTAATCAAACTGTCGTATTTTTCTTGTCGCGTTGAAAATATTTGATAGAAGACCTTACTTGCTACGTCTTTGATATATTTACTTTGTAAATTCTATTATAGTATGACGCTAAGCCGAAGTGCACAGGGAGATCGATAAGTCGCGCAAACTATGCAAAAATATTGCTACAAAAATACTAAAATGAATCATACTCAAATGAATCGAATGTGAAAGATTCATCCGAGGAACAATGACAAAATTTGAACATGTCATAATACATGTTCTAAAAGAGATTGGCATTGTAAATTGTATTAACAAATAAATGAAATGAACGGGAGGTTCTTAATGAATTCTGCCAAGTTTCACTTTGAATTGGTGGATGGAGATTCAAGAGCGCTTTTAACATTTTGATAGAGTTTTATCACAATAGGGACGCATGTTAATTAATTGTAGTAGCATTTGGTTATACTTCTATTAGGTTGATTAATTATTGTTGAGATTGAGATGAAATAAAGGCCTGAATTGATTGCTTTTACTAACAAATAATTATATATAATTAATGTAATATCTGGAAGTGTGTCCATGGGGCTTAACTAATAAAGCGTCTAATTTTGTATCAGAAGATAGCAGGTTCGAGACCTGTCGTGAGTCCTGTGTGTGTATAGTCGCACGGGATAATTTTGCTGTTAATTGGAAAATTTATTGATACAGAAAATTATATTATCATATATTATATAGGAAATCAACATGAAGTTCTTTATGTACTGCGGTCTGATTGTCAATTGGCAAGCACACTGGCCTTTGGCGCTTCAGGTTCGAATCTTGGCATGGAGGTATGTTAGTGGTTAGGAATCCACTCTAAACTGTAATTCCCAGTCTAGTTAGCCCAGAGTGTGCAAAAAATTACCATAGAACGACTAATCAAATCTTCATGATTACTAGTATGCTCCACTGTACATTGGTTGATGGAGATTCACGCTTTTAACATTTTAATAGAATTTTCAACTATAGGGATGCATGTTAATTCATTATAGTAGTATTTGGTTGTACTTTTATTAGGTTGGATAATTATTGTAGAGATTTCATAGAGGGAATAAAGTCATGAAATGATTGCTTTTAAATATACATAATTAGATATAATGAGCCTGTAATGGTGACAGATTGTGTCCGCGTAGCCTAAAAGATAAGAGGTCTGACTTCTAAAGTTTGACCTGGCTGAGAAGGTAATTACAGAACTGCACGGGATAATTTTTACTGTTATGTGGAAATTATATTTACATATTTATAAAATCAACTTGAGGTTCTTCAAGATTACTTATATATTACACTTTGCTTGTTGGATGCTCTTTTAAATATTTTAACAATATTTTTTACATTAGGGAAGTATGTTCTAATTATATTTGTATTTTGCTTATTTTTAATCTATTTTCAATGTTTAACACTTAAAATCATTAATAGAATGATGATTGTTCTCATAATCATGGGCTCTTAAGTAACTTCACAGAAAAAAAAAAACACCGATGAAAGTGGTGGCCAGTGTGCTTTTGAAATAAAGGCAGTCTATTGTCTATTCTGACAATGTAATGTCCCATAAAATATAACCTAAAATGTTCACACTTTGAAATTTTTACAATTTTTCAAAGTAGTGGCTTCACAATTCATCACAGAAAAGAATAATAAGAAATGTTTTACATTACAATACTTTTAGTCGAATCATTTCGAAAGAATATTCAGGAAAAAGTTTAATTAAATGCGTACAATTAAATGTAATGAAAACTAAGTAAATATATTTAAAAATTTAATTAAATAATTAAAAAAATTCAATTTAATATACTTAAAAAATGAATAATTTCAAATAAAGTTATTTGAATTTATAGCTCCAAGATGAAATGCCTTTTAACATTGATACACTTTTCAAATGAATATTTGGAAATATTTTAATTTGAGTAAATATCTTCTTAATGAACGAGAACAATTTTTAAAAGCATTACATTAGAAAAACAATAATAACTAGAAAAATTTTTAAGGAGAAGACAAATCATTAACTATTCTCACAATTCAATGTTTTCCTGTATGTCTCAATAAGAGCTTATTGAAAAATAAGCAATTATTTATTCTTGATTATTTAATTTATATTTAAATAAAAACTGATTTGAATTGGATTCTTACAATCATTAAAATAAATTTTAGTGACACAAAAATAATTAATTAAATTTAAAAAAATAGATAACTATGTCTGATGTTTTTTTTTTTTTTTTTTTTTTTTTTGAAATTTCTAATAACTTATTTATTTTTATTAGACTTAATCAAGCATTAATTGAATTTTCATTGTATTTAATCATACAGGTATTTGAGCAAAATAATTGTTTCAAATAAATTTCAATACGTCATATGACTTACAGTCTAAATAAACTAATAATCAATCGCCAAAGTTTGTTGTAACTAAAAAGTTTATAATGCAATAAAACATATTTTTTTATATATGTATTTGAATAATAACATCACAGTATAAAATTGAATTAATTTTATTAACAAATATAAGCACACTAATGTAAAACACATGGTACGTTGGAATTTCTTGCACTCACAATTTAATTTTCTTTTAAATCTTTTATACAGATCGTAGAAAAGAAATACAAAAATACCATTCAACACAGAGCATTATGATTTATAAAAATAATTCATAAAAAGCGTCCGTTTCTCTTATTAAATTAAGGAACAGAAATCAGCAATAAGTTTGAGAATATCCAAAATAATCTATAGAAATATCTATTTAATTATAATATCTATATATATATCTCTAAATATCTATCTAATCTAAATATCTATCTATATATAAGAATATCCAAAATTGGGAGAATATCCAAAAATAGCTATGGTCTACGTAAGACCATAGACTACTAAGGTCTTACATAGACTATAGCTATTTACCATGGTCTTACGCTACTTTGCATAGACAATAGTCTATATATGTGCTAAATTTGAAAATTCTAAGTTAAAATTAGTATAAAGGAAAAACAAACAGTCTTTCAACTTCAGATATATAAGATAACTATGTAAATATTGACATGCATTTTTAAAAAAAATATCACATCAGCATCACTTAATAAAGCACATCTCCCCTCATAACTATTTTCAACGCCTTTTAGTTAAATTCTATTCAATTAACATATTGAAATCTATTTTATCCTATTCATACTCTGAATGAAATACAGCAGAAAGCAAAAAAAAAGAAAAAATACATATTAGTTTTTGAAGAGTTTAAAATCAATTTTAAGAAAAAGAAACAGAAACTAAATTGAACATCTTTATAGGAAAGAATTTGTTGAACCATACCTTAAAAGTAATAAGCATTTGTTTATAACTATACAGAAATATTACATTCTTCTGTTCTCCTTAAAAAGTCACATCGAACATGAGTTAATTGATTCGAAGAAACAAATTTCTTTTTTAAAAACCAAATGACAGAGGGGTGTAAAACCAAATTAGAATATTCTTACATGTAGAATCACATTCGTAAGTATAGAAAATATCTTATGTTCAAATATATTAGACGAAATATCAAATATTTCCATTATATCACTTTCAGTTGAAATACCATATCAGTATTCTGAATGTCAGAATATTTGTAAGATATCACATTTAACACTTCTTACATAACTGAATTATTTTATAATTTTTTCTTGGTGTATATGCTGTATAATATAACATTGTTGCATTCCAAATAATATCTATCTGTGAACATATTTGAAATTATTTCTTCAATGTTAAGCAAGTAAAAAATTGATGCAAAAATTAGAAGAAAAAATAAAGTAAATAGAAAGTTTAGAAAAGATAAAGTAAATAGAAAAAATAGTTTATATAAAGTAAATATAAAAAAAAAATAGAAAGTTTTGATGCAAAAAAAAAAAAAAAAAAAATGAAATTGTAGTCTTTTTTTTTTTGACATTCTAAAAAAAATTCAATTTAATATATTTAAAAAATGAATAATTTCAACTAAAGTTATTTAAATTTATAGCTCCAAGATGAAATGCCTTTTAACAGAGAAGAGTTGGAAGTTTGGAAGAGTTTTGACATTTCATTCCCAGGGAGAGAGGAATGTATATTCTTTGAACAGCACACATAACAACAACCCATCACTCAAATCAGACAGGCAGTATTGTGGGTAGTTATATGCATGTAATTAATGTTTTTGTACTAATGAAAACAACCTGTCACTCAAATATGACAGCAGATATTCAGTGTCATGCTTCATGAATTTATGAAATTAGCAATTGTCTATACGGACTTCACTGATCGAAACGATTACAGATGGAATATGGACTACACCATGAGTTGTTCTATCGTGATTGGTGATCGGCCATGAGCCGAGAAATGTCTACTCCAATAAAAATTAGTAAGGAAGTAGCCCTCCCTCTCGACTGATTTTCTCAAAGAGAGATTTTCGGAGAAGAAAAGAAGAGTTCTGCTAAGAGCCGACCAGAAGCACCGTTGTTTTTTTCTCTGAAGTGACGGAATAGGCCGAAGTTTTTCAAAGTGTGGTTTCCTTTGTGGTTTCGTGTATCACGCCATGTGAACTCGAGATTCGAGAACTCTGAAAATCTCCGACCTTGGAGTGAACAGCACTTGTGATTTAATAGTGCGTGATAAAATTTTTGTTTTTAATTTTTCATTTCTTTGTACAATAACCCAGAGGTCTATACATATATATATATATATATATATATATATATATATATATTATATATATATATATATATATATATATATAATACATGAAACCATACCCATACAGGACGGACTTAAAACAATTTCAGTAATTTCTACTAGCTGTCTATCAAATGGATTTAAAAACAACTGATTAATGCTGATTTTAAAGCGCTGATTAATGCTGATTTTTCTGATCCAAATATTTAATGAATTCAATAATGAAAATAGCCAGGTGAAAGTACAATTTAAAAGACAAAAGGATATTTCCAATGACTTTTAAAAAATATAATAATGATTATCTAATTTTAACACATACACATGTCTCAAAACATTTGCTTAAGAACTTCAATTTATATCTACAAATTACAAATTTGTTTTAATTTAATATGATTAGTGCTAAGATTATTTAATTTGTTCAACTTTTACAAATTAATAAAATTAAAAGAATTTATCTAAAATAATTTTATAACAGCACTGAAAATAAGGTAAATTTAATTAATTAAAAATTGTTAACTAGTTTTTCGTTTCGAATTCGTTTAAACATCAAACTGTGGTACAAAGCGTATCTTAGAAACAAAAAAAAAAAGTATTATTTTCATGAAATCGTAAAGGCTTAATTGTGTTAAGTCGAGAAAATGTAAGACATAACTACATTAAACATTTTTTAAACTCAATTTAAGTCATTGAAATAGCAATGAAATAACTACACTACGATAACACGCCACAAATGTTTTTTAAAAACCTATTTTTTTCCCTGTAAATTTAAATAAAAGATGAGTTGGAAAAAATACAACATTTAAATTTTCTTCGTTCAGAAAAAAAATAAAAGTATTAATTAAAAATATTCTCTCTTAAACGTGGAGGGGAAAATGTACAATTAGTGTTTTTAAAACACATTACTCAGTTAAATGAAAATCTCTTTCAATAAAACATTTTTATTCAAAATATATGTGTAGAGACATTAAAAAAAAGTTCTCTTTCCAAAATGATAATATTATTTGCATAATTTTGGATTTCTTTTTCGTCAAAGACAAATAAAATAATCGTTTGGCAAAGAATTCCGAAAAAAAAAATTATTCTTTTGTCTTTTGCAAATATTATTTCTTTGACATTTTTATGTGGCAAATGCAAATGAAATCGTTTAGTTTAATCAATTTATAAAATGTAAACGTTTAAAAAAAAAAACAGTATTTAGAATGTTTAAAACATTTCCTAGATCTAAAATGCTACAAAAAATTGTTGTATAAATACATTTTTAAATTTTTGAGATTAATTTCTAATTTTAATCTCATTTTGTCAAAAACTTTCATACAACGGATTCACAAACTGTTTGGAAAATTCTTAAATAGTTTATAAACAGGTGTGAAACTAAATAATTAATTTTTTTTTTTAATTTTTTATCTATTCTAGTCTTTTATGTAGTTTTAACACAACTGACTGCAAAAAAATTATTTTGGCATGTAGGATTATAAATTAAAAAAGTGTTTAAAATTAACATTCTCCTTATACGTTTATAATTAACATTTTTAAGGAGACAATAATTAATAAGTGACAATAATTAATATGTTAAACATTAAATTAATTAATTAATATATTAAAATTTTTTTGTCTATTTAAGTCTGCTAAACACTCACAACATAATTGACTGAAAAAGAGTCAAAGTGCGAGAGTTAAAATCCAAAGAAAATATTTGTAATTCCTTTTTAAAAATGCAATAATGATTATTTGATTTCTTCAATGTTAAGCAAGTAATAAGTTGATGCTAAAGTTGAAATAAAAAAAATTTATGTATCCATATTCATATAGGAATAACTTGAAATATCTACATCTTGAATCTCTACATGCTGTCTATCAAATGGTTTTAAAGTAGCTCGCAAATTTTGACTTTGTTCTGATGCAAAATATTTAATGAATACGTATAATGAAAACAGTCACGTGAAATTATATTAAAAAAAAACTAAAGAGAATATTTGCAATGACTTTTAAAAATACAATAATGATTATCTAATTTTAACACACATGTATGTCTCAAAACATTTACTTAAGAACTTCAGTTTATATCTACAAGTAAAAAATTGTTTTAATTTGATATGATTAGGGCTAAGATTATTTAATTTGTTCAACTTTTACAAATTAATAACACTAAAAGAATTTAGCTAAAATAATAATATAAAACAGCAATGAAAATAAGGTAAATTTAATTAATTAAAAACGGTTAAATAGTTTTTTCGTTTCAAATTCGTTTAAACATCAAACTCTTGTAGAAAACTTATCTTAGAAATGAAAAAAAAAATTATTATTTTCACTTGAAATTGTAAAAAAAAAGGACTTAATTGTGTTAAGGAGAAAAATGTAAGAAATAACTTCATTATACATTTTTAAAACTCAATTTAAGTAATTAAAATAGCAATGAAATAACTTCTCTACAATAACATACCACAAAAATTTTTTTAAACCTATTTTTTTTTTTTGCCTATAAAGTTTAAAAAGGAAGACATGAAAAAAATAGAATATTTAAATATTCTTCGTTGATAAAAAAAAAAAAGTATTAATTAAAAATATACTATCTTAAACTTGAGGTAAAATGTACAATTAGTTTTTTTAAACGCATTACTCAGTTAAATGAAAATCTCTTCCAATAAAGCATTTATTCAAAGTATATGTGAGGACATTTAAAGAATCTTTCTTTCAAAGGACATTAAAAAAGTTTCCATTCAGAAAATGATAATATTATTTGCATAATTCTGGATTTCTTTTTCCTCATAGACAAATAAATTAAACGTTTGGCAACGAATTCGAAAAATAATTTTTTTCTTTTGTTTTTTTTTTGTTGTTTCTTTGAAACTTTTATGTGACAAATGCAAATGAAATCGTTTAGTTTCATCACTTTATAAAAAATAAGCGATTATAAAAACAGTATTCAAAACGTTTAAAAACTTTTTTCAGATCCACAAATGTTACGATTGTTCTTGTTACGTAAATATAATTTCGGTATTGTTGCATAAATACAATTTAAATTTGAGGTGATGAGATTAAATGAGAATTCCAAACAAATGAGATTAAAGTTAGAAATTAATTTAATCTCATTTGTCTGAAAGTTTCGTTCAACGGATTCACAAACTGTTTGGAAAATTCTAATATAGTTTTAAAAAAAGGCGTGAAACTAAGTAATTAATGTATTTTTAAAAATTCTTTTTCTCTCCTATATACTCTCTAAGTCTGCTATATACTCTCTACACAATTGACTGAAAAAGTTTTAAATTTACAGACATAGAATTTATTACTTCATTAAAATTTTATCACGAAAATAGAAAAAATGACGAATAAAACTCTAGGCAAAATTTACACATGCTTTTATTTTAAGCTTATTTATTAATTTTTGCAATCAACAGCTACAAAAGAAAAAAACAGAAGAAGAAAAAGGAAATTAAAATTAAGCCTAAAATATCGAATAAAAGAATTTCACAAGACTGGGTCTTCAAAGAAGTAAAGTCGCAGACTATTTTCTTGACAACGATATAATAACATCAATGCATGATTATATAATTCATTATGACAGCATGCAAAAGGAATTTCCTAAATGGCACCCCATGTGGCTGAAAATGCAACCCTTGACCTACAAAAAGCAATGCTGTTCTGTCTGATCCTGTTTACTATCCATATCAACCAGCCTTCCTTGCATATAATCAGGGAGCCCTTAGTGCTCTTGAAAGATTCTAAAGGCTGAAATATAACTAACAATCAAAAAGACTTTTTAATCATAAAGATATACTTATACATAAATAAGAGTTGAAAAAGTAAAGAGGAAGGAATTTGAGTATTTTTCTGAAGACATCGTCTGTTTCCCATGGGCTGTCATAGATTGCTTCCCCTAGAATCAAGATAGGATGATGACATAGATTCTGGACGAAAATGACAGAAACATCAATGCCAAAAAAATCGGAAGCTACAATTCATTAGAAATGTATGTGGAATCTGCGGCAATAGGAACGCACCTTCCTCTCCTGTGGCAATAGGAACGCACCTCCCTCTCACACACATACATAAAAATCCTTTACCAGGCAGCTCTGCGTTGCTCATGAACTAGAATAAAAGTACAGAAAATTGCAGTATGCAGTTGAGATTGTAATTGTAATGATGAAAGTGATGTAAAAATGGTGGTTCACAGGAAGAGGTAGGACTGGTTTGCAATGATGTGAATCAAATTCGCTAATTAAAACTTATTAAACCTGTCATTTATGCCAGTTATAATAATTTGTCAATTAGCTCACGTATAAAACAGGAGAAAGAAGAGTACAATGTTCTTCTGTATTATATAAAATAAGAGTGGTAAATTTAACAAAAGGTAATCTAAAATGGAATTTCAAAACTTTTTCACTTGAAGAGTCTAAAATAATTATCCAGATGGAAATAAAACAATAAAGCAAACTGGAAGAAAATTGTACAAATTTAAACTTATTGATTCCTGGATATTCGATAGTTACAAAGTTCTAAAAAAAATAAAGGTGTTCTCGAAGGTGACGAGAAGAAACATTGCAGTGGGTATTAGCGGTTTTGCAAGAGAATTCTTGGAGCTAAAATTCGAGGTTTATGAACTTCAACATTCCACGTTTCTAGAAATCATGACGCAGAAGGGGTTATTTCTGAAAGGAAAGGAAAAAGGTCATTCCTCTCTTTTTTTCTCGCGGAAGTCATGGGCGTGACAGAAAAATAATTTGGGCAGATTCGAAGTAAATTTCAACTGACAGAGGTCCGGTTGTAGTTAAGTATCTGAAAGAGATATAAACGTCAATTGACAAAGTAAGCCAGTTGAGTTGAGTTTAAATTTATGTTAAGACTCCGTAAACTGCTGCAATTTTAAAAAAATAAAAACGCCGTAAATAAAGAGACTATGAATTCTAGTATTCTAGTAATATAGTGGTTAATGAATTATGTTTGTATTCATATGTTATTTAATGTTTAAAATAATTATCTTCAACATAATTCATTATATTAATATTATCATTTCTATTTTCCTGCAAACTGAAAATAAATGCTATTTCCATTATTGTGTATTGTATTTGATGAACTCTCAATTATCCAAAAAAAAATTTCAAAAAGATATATTTTTAAAAACTAATATCAATAAGGAGATTTAATGTCTTCCGATAAAAAAATTTAATAAAAAAATATTAATTTACTTAACTTTGTTAAATGACTTATAGTGAATGTAGGGATTGGAACAAATGGAAAAAACCCCCATCGTTCTGTATTAATAGAACCAGTCGCCTTCTGGAATGCTACTCAATTATTTACCAACCTCAGCTAGTGGGCCTTGGGCAGAGACTAGTAATCTAATATATAATTTTAAATATTCTACGACTCCAGTTTCTGCAACATTATTGAAAGGCTGATTCTGCTATTTTGGACATGGGGAGTCAGATTTCCTGGTGGTATCTTTAGAGATTTACCCTTAGAACACGTAAATACGTTGTAACGAGGTCGAAGGCTAGAACCGTAATCCGCATCTCGTCTGCGAGCTGTCTGTGACATATATGTATATTTATACATTTATGATATATATATATATATATATATATATATATATATATAGGAACTCAACGTTTTGATTTATCATTACAATATTTAATTTGAATTAAAATTCCTATTTGAATTTAAATTTTGTAATGGGAGGCAAAGTTCAGAAAAAAAAATACAAATAAAAAAATACAATATTTTTTATTTAAAAAAGGATCTATTCAACTTTAAAGTAAATAAAAATAATTTCTTTATTACATGTTTCGAAATAGCTACATACGAATTGTAAAAAAATGCAAATTTATGTCTTTCAATGTAGATATTTTATGCAAAATTCGTTCGAAATTAATTCAATTTTAAGTTGCACTTTCGAAATCCACCATTCTTATTTTATGGGTAACAGCAAGAAATCTGTCCCAAATATTGAGACGGATTTTTACAAACTTTGATGAAATTTAACTGAAGTATGTACTTCTCCATACTCTATAAATACACATTTTGTAAAACTGTAGACGTCAGATAAATAGTGACTATAAAGACTTTAGCAATGTATTTTAGGAAACTTCTTAGAATGAATTCAGGTTAGTTCTTTAGAATGAATTCTAGAAATGTATAAAAAATTACTTTAACTATGATATCCTATCAGTATTAAAAATTATTTCCTGTTTCAAAATGAATAATTAGTCTATGAAAATAACATTCAAATGGAAGCCATACTAGAATAAAAGATGTAGTTATTCGTAGCTCTTTGTTTTTTGGTTTTCCATTTCTTTTACCTTCTTCTTACATGTTGATCAATAAAAGATTTCTAAGTAACAATCAAGCTGTATTTTTAATGTTTGTTAAATCAATTAGAATACAATGAAATACTTAATGACAATTTATATTGGTTTTCACAATTGAATATCCAACTATCTTATTACTATGTGTGACAAGATGTTGTTTTTAGTATGGGTGCAGCTTATAAAATTCTTAAAAATGCATAAATGTCAGTTAAAAAATTTTAATGTGAATCTAAAAGATGGTTTTAAATATTACTGTTGTAACGGTGCTTAATCCTACGCACTGACAGATGCGCCTCTTGTGGCGTTCAAGAAAAAAAATAGTCAATCGGCCTCGAGACACTCACTCGAGAGGAAGCACAGCGCAACCGGCTGTGCTCCAGCTGAGAAACGTCTGGTTTACAATCTCTCAGCCGAGAAAAAATTTTTAATGCAACCCTGCACGTTTTAGTTTAGTCTACAAACAAAGTCTACAAATTAGAAGCTCTCCCTAAGACTTTAGTCTACAAATTGTTTAGTCTATAAACTCTCACCCAGAGATGAAGTATATTTCGCATCCTGCGCGTACCTGAGTACCGGGTTTGTGCTTAGATGTGGAATCCTTCCACGAATCTATAATAATAAGTCTGTAAATTAGGTACATATTGCCTGTCTCTAATTTTATGTGTGTGTGTTTGTGCATGTGTCAATAAAGTTGTGAGTTCTTTAACGTGTGTGTCAAGTATCTCAACGAAAACCACACCAGTTACAATCTGGTAGCCCAACCTGTACGTTACATATTTGATGAAAAACAGAAAATACGACAGAGCATTTTATGAAATAATATTTATTTTTCCAAGCGAAATATAGTTACAATTAATTACAATTTCGAAATATTCTGAGACACTAACAAAATTAAAAATCTGCATTTGTTACAAACTCCAGACTAACCAAAACATAGCACTTGACAAATGGCAAGATAAGAGCGCTTAAATGCTTGAATATATTATTAAAAATGCGATAATTGTCTTTATTATATTATGAACATTTACGTAAATTATACATTTTTCGGTTTATAAAGATGCACTTTATTTGTTTACCATAAAACTGAAGAATAAAAATGTTTAAGCTTTTAACGACTGCCTGCCCTTAATGAAATTTGGAAAAGGGCTTCAGTATGTCCTTATATGAAATGGATAGTTGATTTGCTAGAAGTTGTGATGCTTAAAAACTCCTAAAAACTTTAGTTATGGTTAAGTGTCTAAGAATTATATACGTTTAAGTTTATCTATTTACATAATTATTGAATGTAGATAAGGTAGCCAAAAATGCAATTTTTTGCTATTTTTTTTTTTTTTTTTGCTATTTAAGTACATTGCGCTAAACCGCAATTAGCTTTTCCTTTAAATTTTTAGCAGCCTGGCGGTCATTAGTACCACCAGCTATAGATTCGAATCCGGCGGTGGCATGGTTGTTTGTTAGTGGCTTGGTATCCACGTTAAACTGTAGACCCCGGTCTAATTAGTTTAAAGGGTGCAAAAAATGACCGTACAGCGACAACCAAATCTTCAGAATTTTAGAAAGCAACACTAAATGAATAATAGCAGGAAAAAAAAGACATCATTTAATTAATATTAACGAAACATCCCTTGTTATGTGTGTATTAAAGCTGATTTATAATACGAGGTTTTCCGTAATATATCAAAATTGTTTGAATTTAAAAGTGTTTAAACTCCGTCTTTTTAATTGGGAACATAAGAGAATAATTAAGAAAGGTTCATGGCTCCAAATATTTTAGAATATTTAATTGTTAGTTCTCTACTAACGTTTTTGAGACATAATATTATAGATAATTTTAATCTTTTATGACGTTTAGTTTATAATAACTTTAAGTACTTCCTGTAGTCGATAAAAAAATGCAAATTTATCCTTAGTAGAAGGGTTACTTTTTGTACTCATTGTTAAAAGATCACGACGAGATTTTGTCATCTCTGGTTTTTTAATATGAACTTCAAGGTTATTAGTTTCAGTATTAACATTTGAATATGAAAATCGTATTTATGCAGAAGAGTTTTTATGACGGTTTAAAAAAGCTAACCAATGCTTGACATTTTATGTTCAATTTTTGTTGATTAAATAATGGATGAAACATGTTTGCACTAGTTAAATTAAAATTATTAAAAATTCTTTATTCTAGTTTTTTTTATTTACTTCCAATTTTCTAAAAACAATTCAACTCTACAGTTTTACAAATTAAAATCAAAATCCATTTTAGAAATGTAATACAGAAAATTACGCTTGTTTTTACAGTTTATGAAAACATTTACAAAGATATTTTACACATACTGTTTAATATTTTTCTCTTTACATAAAATACATTATTTATAGATTTATATTTTAAAAACTGTTTTAAACCCTTTTTTTATGCACTTTAATGTATCAATATATAGACATTCAAATACATATATATTAATATTTCTGGAATATTCAATTTCTGTAATTTGTAAATGGGACTACTTTTTTGAAAACAAGAAATTACGTAAAAATCTCATAATAAAAGCATATTTTTGTGAATAATAATTGAAATATTGCTAATCTATTTACAAAATCATCTATCGCTAAAAATATAAGTTTTAAATTTACATTTTATATATAATAATTTTATTATATATATATTTTTAAATTTTGATATAATATTCCGAAAATATATTACGATAATCTTAAATATTGATTTGCAATTTAATTTAAATAATAGTAGTTTATAAATGAATTAAGTAAAATGTATTGTGTTTCCCAACCCAACAATGTTAATTAATAAAAAAAATATATTAATTAATTCAATTATGTTAAATTCTATTTCAAAATTTTATTTCAAGTAAAAGGAATTTTGAAAATTGAAAGTAAAATAAATCAAAAATCTTGATTCTAGAAATAAAAATTAGATTATTCAAATTTTTAAAAGTAATATTTAAAAATACAAATATTTCATCGAAATTATAAGCAAAAAACATTTTTTTCCTTTTTGAATAATTAATGTTTTTTCATTTCATCTATTATTTAGTATTTATTTCAGATTTTTTTTTCATTAATCTTTTCAATTATTTTATTTCAAAATCATTTGATTTTTTAAATGATTTTTTTAAAAAATAAAGGGGAATTTTTGAATTTTTTTTTTTAAAAATAAAATGAATGATTAGTTTTTCTATTCGAAAAGATATTTTTCACTTATTTTCAATTAAAAATTAATTCCATTTAAATAATAGAAAGCAATAATTAAAAGAGAGTAGAAAATCCTTTGCATGTATTTTGCAAAAACGAAAATTGTATGTAAATAATATAAAAAGAAAGTGTTTTTACTTTTTTTATTTTTAGGTTGTATAGAAAAGTTAAAAAAAAAAGCCATACTCAACTGAACCAATTTAAAGATTTATTCTCCTTTCATTTTTTTAATTCTACATTATATGCTCAAAAATTCTTTCTGAAATAATGTGTAAAAGTCATTTTTTTTCTTTTTATAGCCCTAGTATTCAAGTCAGCTATTGTTGAAGATTGTGTCTTCAGCCTTCAAGTATGGGCCTTTTATAATAAAGTCTGTGGTTTTTAGATATTTAATTTTCATATCATATTACATTTATGTCAAACTCTTCTTTCAGAAACGATGATCTTCGGTGTAATTGGGACAATATGCATCTGGCTGATGGGCGTTTTCTGAATTTCTTTTTATAATGACGTGCAAAAAGGCAGGGTGCTTATCTCCAAGATTTCTACAGTCATGGGCTGTTCATGCATATATGTCTAGGTCTTCCGTGATGTTCAAGAAAATAAAAATACTTCAAAGAAATCTGTAAAAAGAAACAAACTTTTTTTCATGATTTCCAAACTTTTTCGAATTGCCCGACTCCATGGCTCGGTGAATATTAGGACTGAGAGAGGTTCCATCCGCTGGCGGCTTTTGTTGTAAACACTGTTTCGAAGAGCAAACGAGCAGACTCGTTGGAGTTTGGGATGTTCAGCCTCTTGCGTCTTTAGTCGGACTGTTTGGTATAAGATTTGCGGGTTTTTCTCCCACACGATTCACAAATACGGGTAGTTCAACTAAAACCCTCACAGAAGGCGTTGCCTTGACACAGAGTCAAAGTCAGACTTCTACCTACATTGGGTGCTTCATCACAAACAGAAGCTGCCCACTTTCCCTCCATCCATGACTAGACTACTCACGGGATGTCCGTTAACATACTGCTAGACACTAAGGATTAGACACAACAACGACAACTTCCTCGTATTAATATGCTATTGCGAAGAAGCCACTTTTCCGATATTGCAAATATTCATATTATGACTATAACATTATTGAAACTCTGTAAAATACTATTTTATCAGATTGTTATTTTAATTTATTTCATTTTAGAATGAACAAATGCCATTTATTAGAAATATATACGTTACATTCAAATTTTAAAAGACATAAACCATAAATACCTCCAATGAAAATTAAAAAAAGATTCTTTATTATTAGTTTAATCACCTAAAAACCATTTAGGACAATGTATAACTGAACGATACTATTGCAAAAAAACGACTTTTCATATATTGCAAATATTCATTTTATGACTTTAACATTGTTGAAACTGTAAATATTAATCCAGTTTGTTTATCAATTTACTTCATTTTGTGAATGAAAACAAATGTTATTTATTAAAAATTTATACATTAGATTCAAATGATGAAAGTCATAAGCCATAAATACTTCTAATGAAAATTAAAAAATGAAAGTTCCTTATTATTAGTTTAAGCATATAATTAGTTTAAGCATAGTTAGCAATGCAGTTTAAGCATCCAAAGAAGATTCTAATATACTTCAAGATTAAGGTTATCATTGGATCATTGCAAAAAGAACGCATTATAAAGGCGTACCATATAAATGCTTTGCACTGATTGTTTAAACTAAAAAATCACTAGAATCTTTTGAACAGTTTGAAAAAAATGTAATCTCGAGAACTAGAGGAAACAAAAGAATTGAACCAAGACTATTAAACAACGAAGGAAACTTTTAATGAGAATTATAACAGTTTTATGAGTTTAATTGAACGATGAAGAAAAAATGAATGCTGATGCTGTCTGGTCCTACAGATAATAATCAATGCTTTGTTTTAAAAACGAATCTTGATGAATGCCTTTTGGAAATTTCTTTATTTTAATTAAAGCATTAAATTTATGATTTCTATTTCCTAGTTTTAATTAAAAATAGTCCCAAAAATTAAAATTTAATTGCACGAGGCTCAAAATATCAAAGAGAGCAATTTACTAAAAGAGTTTAAAAGAATAGCATCTGTAGCATTTTCCAACGGGAAGTTTTTGGCATTTCGTTCCCCAGAAAAGAGGAAGGTATATTCTTTAACAAGTACATAACAACCTATCACTAAAATTTGACAGCAGATTAGCAGTGTTGTGGATATTTATATTATATGCAACTAGTGTTTATACTTAATGAGCACAACCTGTTACTCTAATCTAATAATAGATAATCATTAACAGGGATAATAAGACATCATGAAGTTAGCGATTGTCTTCTGTTCGACATCCACAGGTCGAAACAATTACATACGTGATGAGTTGTTGCATCGGGATTAGTGATATTTATTGGGGTGAAGAAGTGCCGTCTCCAATAAAAAGTAAGGAAGCTGACCCATCCTTCAAAAGATTTCTTCATTTAAATTAAGTTGGAAGATTTTAATTTGTATTCTATAATATATATGGAATTCTACATAGTTGTATAGACAGTACATATAAAGTGTTTTAAAAGATAAGTTTCAGTAAATATATAGCTCAGAGTGAAATATCAGTCCAAATATATTCACAAAATAATGCTTTTTTAAATTATTATTCAAAATTTTTGTATAAAATTAAGTTTACTTGTTAAAAAATTGCTGCTTTTATTTGATATCGGAAACAGTCTTTTAATTTTGTAACAAAAAAAAAAATATTATTTCTGAAATATGTCTGACATCTGTTTTGAATTTAAGCGGTTTTTCATAATTAACTGAAATTAAATTATTTGAAGCTATGATAATTATTCGAAATACTGTGTACAAAAATGTGCTTGAGATATTTTAAATTTAAGATCTTTTGATTTTTTAATTAGCATTTGAATTTCGAATTAACTTAAAATGTATGAACTAACTTTTTCTTAACTTCAGAGAATAATATTTTTCTTTAGCATTAGGAAAACTTTAAATTTCAATAAAATATTTTTTTACTGACTTCGATAGATTGATAAATCATTTTTATCGAAGTTTCTAAAGATAATCCTTTTAGGAGGGAAAAATCTGAAAGATAATATCCATTGTCCTATCAAATTAATTTTCTAAAAACTAGACAAAAATAACGTAAAATATACAATAGCACTGATTTTAATTATTTTTCGATTCAAAATTAAAATGTATTTTCAATAAATAATTTTTTATCAGGATATCAAATCTACGATATAATCTGAATTGTTTAAATGGAGTATAAGTAATTAAAACAAAAAGCTTTTAAAAATAACTCTTTAATTATTTCAAGATTAATGAAAAGAAATTATTAGAGTTTCAAGAAAACGAAAAAAAAAAAATTAAGAAAAAAAAATTAAGAATGACAAAAATAAGAAACCGTTTCAATTTTTAAATTCATCCTTGATTGTAATTATGCAAATAATAGGTATGTTTTAATTTTAATTTTTTATTCAGTAGTGTTTTTTACTGCATTGTTGCATAGAAATTGAAACTTTCAAAAAACTCAAAAGTTTTCAAGTCATTATTTATAATCTTTCTTAAATCGAGATAAAAGTTGAGGAATTAATTGATTTTTTAATAATTAATTCTTTTCTTACTGACATCTTCATAAGGAAATGGAGGACAAAACAGAAGATTCATTTTCAAAAGATTAATTACTTCAAATACAAAAAAAAAATATAATTTTATAATTAATAAGAATGATAAAATTATCTTTCCTTCTTCATTTATTACGTAAATATATGAGATTTAAATGTTATTCAAATGTAAAATAAATGGCTTTTATTAAATTTAAACATTTATTTTTATTAAAAATATTTTTTTTAAAAATTTATATCTACATGTAAACACATCATCTGATCCATTTGCAAAATTAATGAATTCTTTAAATATTTTTTTTAATTTCAATAAAATATAATAAATATATGAGACTTCATAATACTGATTTGACTTAATTTTTAAACTAATTAAACGGGCATTTTTTTTCAATCACAGGCATTTTTGCATATATTACAAATTTTAAATTTAAATTCAAAATTCAACAAAATATTAAATCTTATTAGATAAATGTATTTTTTATAATATTTCCAAAAAAATAGTTATAATCAAAAAAAATACAGTAGATTAGTTATTTTTACTTTATAAAATTATATAAAAAAAAATTATTCTTAATTATAAAGTTTTCTTACACGATATTGTAAGTTTGTATTTTTCAACATAAAAAAGAGTTATTCTTAGAGTTATATTATATAGAGTTATTTTTAGAGTTATATTATATTACACATAGCTATTTTTTAAAACCTTACAAAATTGAAATTTATGAAGATATTTGTTTATATAGTTATTCTTTTTACAATTAAGTAATAGTTATAAATGCATTTCTTTTAGATCGAAGTTTTTTTCTTAATTAAATTTCATTTCCAGAATTTGCCTTTGATTACCGTTATTCTTTTCTTTTTTTATTACTATTATTGCACAATTTTCAAATACTGATAAAAGATGAAAAAAATGTGCAAGAATATTTATAAAAAACAAGAAAATATGAAACTTGTAGTACAATATTTACGTAAACAACAGCGCGTTCATTGCACTGAGACTGCAAAGTGAAGACTCCCAATTAGTTGTAAGTAAAAGAGCCAAACACACACAGGTAAACAGTAACATAGTAGGGCAAGCTAAACATGTTTACATAAACATAAGCCGCAAACTCCCTTTGAAAACAATATTTCATAATACAAGCACAAGAATCAATCATTATTTTATTTTTGACCCAATTTATTACCATACAATTACTCTTCAGAGAACATTAATAATAGAGGCTAAAAGATTTTGCCAGTCAAGGTATCTGATTTGCATAATGGACAGGGAAAAATGAAGTCATTGATGATTTAGAAACTCATCTACTGGATACCCTTCATGATGCACTCTAACTATATATCGTCCTTTATAGTTAGTAGAGCTAAGAAGCATATCAGCAAATTAATGATACATGAAACTCTGCATTTTACTCGTGCGAAATCCATATCTGGACTAAGACAGGCTAGTTTTTCTCACCACATATTCTTATAGCAATGCCATCCCACACTTCAGGATAACATGTTATTTTGGTAACACGAACCTCTTGTCTGTGTTTTTCAGATTTACTTACAATATATATATATATATTTGCAGTGAATATATGTGAAAACAAGCCTTATTAGCTGTATCTAATTAAAAGTAATCAAACGAAATGTTATGCAAATATAGGCTTGGCAGAGCAATGGAAGAGCAATTGCATAGACATTCTCTTCTTAGAAATGTAAATGCTTTGAAGACGGCATTGCTGGAAGAGTGAAGTTTAATTCCTCAAAATGTAATTAACAACATTAATGCCATCATGAAAATACGTTGTGATATATGTGTAAAGTCAGGGGTATTCTGTGATAAGTCAGGTACATTCCGTATTAAATTCATAAGGCTTCTTTTTCTGAGTTATTCCATTTTCTGAGCTCTCTTTGTCATATTTTATCACCATTTTTATTGTTCATGCTACAATTATATATCACTTACAATGCTCTTAAATTTTTTCCTTTGTATTTAAGTGTCAGAATGTTAGTGTCATGTAGGTATTCAGAATGTTATGTGTCATTTAAGACAAATTCCAAAAGTTATATTTCACAGTTTCTGAAGAAGTTCGTGATTATTTATGTATTACATTTATATATATATATACTATATATATACTCCCTCTCTTTATTATCATAGGAATTGAGATATAGTTTTAACTTTGCTATGCTAGCATTTCAGCAGCTTATTCAAGGGAAGAAAGGAGAAAATAAAATACTAGAGATAAAAAGGAAATAATTCCTTCACAGAAAAGAAAGAAAAGTAATGGATTATTGAAGAACTTTCAGAGTGTAAATGAAAAAAAATACAAAAAATTCAAACAAAAGTGAACAGAACAATACTATTGTGAACAAAGACACTATCATTATCTCCTCTATGCTTTCAGGTTTTTTTTTAACGCAGTGTTAGTAGTACTCGCTCCCGTTGGGAATTCATTTCTTCCCTCTTACGATATTTAGCAGACACTAACTATTAGAACACAAGTGCGGATACTAAATTTATGACATTTTTTAGCAACATCTATCTTTATTGTCGAACCGGATACGTTGATGTTGTTGTTTTTATAATCACATGAAATGAAAATATTAGCCAGTTGTCTTTAGAAAAAAACCAACAAGAAAGCAATCTTCCTTTTTTTCTCTAGTAGCTGTAATACAGACAGACTTCTTTCGGTGCGTTTTAGGAATAAGGATCCACCATGCATTTCCACTAGAGTAAAAATGCGGACCATACATGAAGAGGAAACGAGAAATATTTATTAAACTGGACCAACCATGTATTCGCACGAGAACTGTAGAGTGGAAAGCGTGAAAAGAGAAAAAAGACAAATGTTTAAATAAACTTTACAATATGAGAGTGTTCCATTGTTTTAAAAATTACAAGTTGGTTAGTTGAAGTTTAGGCTTCGCATTGCAGTTACTACTTTTGTAGAAAATAAATTATATGTTTGTGTCAACATTTCATCTAAAATCTGATTTCAATTATCATACTCACCTTATGTTCACCATTTTTCTGAATTAAAAAGTTAAAAATTCTATTTTCATAAAAATTTGCAGATTACGCAGAATTTAACTAACCCCATTACGTCTTCAAATAGAAACTTTATTAAACCCATTACGAATCAAATAGAATCATCTAGAAAACTGAATCTTCTTCAAAGCTGCTGAATCAGCTGTAAATTCCATCAGATCAAATGGAATCTACGGATCAAGTGGCTGCATTAAAAACATATAGAATTATAAAATGATAATTTTAGATTTATATATTTCATGATATTAAATATATATTATATATATATTTCTGATTAAATATGTTTAAAATCTATAATACAAAAATTGAAAGTTCATACAAACATTAATAAAATGGAAAACATCTTTGTTTTTCTATGAAGGTTTTTACATGTTTATAAAAAAGTATACATGAGTAAAATATAACGATACAAACATATTTATAAAGCCTTGTCTGGAAAAGGAAAAAAAAATTGTATCTATTCTACAGATCAAAAATTGTAAAATAAAACATTCCCTTTGTCAGAAAATTTTCATTACTCAGAAGTTTGGATGTTCATTTTTTTTATTTTAATTCTGCAACTTTTATTTTAACAGATTTAAGAGACATATAGACTCTGCATAGCTTTGCGTAAGTATTTATTTTATACCTTTTACGTAGATTTGCATAGATTTATCACGACAATTTTTAATATACTGTAACATATAAAATCAGAACAAAAAAGATAAATGGATATAAATTTTTTACCTAAAAAACTGTATAAAAAATGTTTAAAAAGCCCATGTTTGAATTTAATTTATTACATTGATAAACTATATAAAATCATTTTAATTAATTTGGTCTAATCTGATTAAATTATTATGATTATCTAATCTATATTAATCTTTATTATTATGATTATCTAATCTAATCTAATCTTTATTAATCTGAACTATTAATCTGATTATTAATCAATCAGATTAATGTTAGCTGTAAAATCATATTTACTGCAAACCCAAGGCAAAACCATTTCTTTCGTAAAAATAGATCAAAGTTCTTACTTATGTTAGGATATCATATTTATGCTACGCGTCCGTATTATGTTCGTATTTATGTTTAAAATATTTATTTATTATTTTGATAAAAGTGATATTTTTACGTTCTATAATTATTATTATGCATATTTATTAGAAAAGGAACTTCAAAACAACTTTTTGAGAAAGATTTTTTTTTGAATAAATTCATCACATTTTTCTAATTATGAAAAATTTATATTTTTACAGAAATAAAAAAAGTATTCACTCATAAAAAAAAAACATTAAACTAGAATATGATTGTTGGGAAGACATATACTATTGGGATAAAGTTATCAGTTATTGAAAATATATTCCTTCTATTTATTTTTGTTCAATATTTTGTACTGTTGCAACTTTTTTCAGCTTACATATTACAGTACCTTTAACTAGCTATAAATATTCATAATTTTATCTTTTATCTTATCTGAAGATAAAAAGAACATATATAACTTCTAAAGCCACCATAAAATGTTAGATAGTTTGATTATATTTATAACTTCATAAAGAGGAAGTTATTTTTAAGGATGAGCCAATTTCATTGATGTATTATAAATTTCCAGGATGTAAAGCCCAATTTAATTTCCGTGATTCTAAAATTTATGTAATGGTGGTAATAAATCACAAGGACGATTTGAAAAGTTCAGTTCGTAGATTAAAAAAGACACCACTTCATGAATAATTATTTTTCAGACCTTAAATCCAAATGTATATAAATTTATCCAATTAAAATTTACTTTTTGCAACCCAAATTAACAGTTTTGCAAATCAAATTCATCTTTTTCAAATTAAATTATCACTTCTCAAAATTGGGGTTTTATTTATATGTTAGTGCTTGTTCATTAAGAAGCATATGCATATGTACATCTAAATATACAGGGCGATTATAAAAATCCTTTCTCATGATACATGAGCAGCTAGCAATCACGATTCAGTTTCTGTGAACGGTAGTTCACGGAAAATTAAAAAAAAAATTTTGGTTTAATGTACTTTGGGTAGGAGCTTAAGAGCTATATGGAAAATAACAGTTAAACTCTAACAATTACGGTTACAGTGATGTGATTTCAAAAATTTCAAATGGCAATACCAACTTTTTATTGAAATGTGATCTCCGTAGTGAAAAATCATAAATAGCGTTGGAAATCATAAATAGCACTGGAACTGTACATCGCTGCACGTGTTGGAACTTTACAAATCGCTGTACATGTTGGAACTTTACAAATCGTGTTGTTGGAACTTTACAAATCGCTGTACATGTTGGAACTTTACAAATCGCTGTACATGTTGGAACTTTACAAATCGCTGTACATGTTGGACTTTACAAATCGCTAACCGTAGGCAGACTAAGAAGAAAAAAATGAAAACAAAAAATAAGGTCAGAATAAAAGCATGAAGCATAACATTTTAATGTGTCGACAAATTTTCTATGTGACCTCATTCACATACGATGACACTTTGCAAAATACTCAATAAATGCAAGTGCATACATTTAGTATGCAAACGGCATCTGATTTGAAAGATAATATCAGACCTAATTATATATTTATATTTATGGTCATGTCTAATTTATAATTAGCAGAAGAAAGCCACGATTAAATACGATAACACATAATTGAAATTTAAGTTAGATAAAATGAATTTTAAAATGTGATGAAAGATTATACAAATGAAGAGCATTATGATTGTATATAATACGTTGGTTTGATAATTAAAAGTTTAAAGAATTAAAAACATAAAAACAAACAAAATTTAGGAAAAATATTCAACCAAATTGTGAAGACATAGCATACGGATCCAAAATTTATCTTTCTGATGTAAAATATATATCCTGAATGCCATGTTTAAGTGCTGGTAGCTAAAATGTTTTGAGAAGGAGTATTAAAAACAGGCAAAACAAAACTTAAGAATTATTTTAATGAATTAATTTATTTTAAAGTAGATTTTCAAATGGAGACCTTTAACAAGAGACTTTAAATCGTCTGTGCACAAGTTTCAACTAAAAATATTCACTGTCAACTTTTGACCAGTTCTTCAGTTTCTGATACTACTCTTACATGGGTATTCTCTATTACATATACCCATCTGTAAGCTTCGAATTCGTATTGTGCTGTATACTGATGAGATTTCTAGAAGTCTTATACGCTAAAGCAAGATATAGATTGACATAAAAAACCCTCCTCTTAGAGTTTTTGCATAACGTTTTTTTATCGTCCGGTATTTTTTTCTCCTAGCGCTCATGCTCATAGGAAACATTATTACAGATACGCATGCGCAATTTCCTATGAGCATGCGCTCTAGGAAGAAAAAATACCGGACGATAAAAACGTTATGCAAAAACTCTATTATCTAAATACTGTTATCTACTTTTTCTGTTATCATTGATTGACGCAACTTTCAGTTGATATAATAAAATATTTATTGGTACAAATACTTAATCGAGCAACCGCCCGCCATCAGCAACTCCGTCGCGTTCCTTTTTTCTGCCCTTGCTCTTACATTCGAATCCCCGTATAAGACAACAGCCTTATATGAGTTACAGGAGGAGGAGTCTCTTGTTCAGTGGCGCCATCTGTTGTCATTTATAATAACAAATAGTTTACAATACTTATCCGGTATTTATTTCGTATAATCATATTACATGGAAGTTTTTGTATAACGCAGTTATCACTTACTGCCATGAGATATTTTTTTTAGTCCCCTTTAATTTATATCGTTTTTAACATTTTTTTAAATAACTAAATATTGAAGAATTTCTGTGATTTTTCATCCTTTGAAATAATCTATTCAAATTCATTAAATTGCAAATACATTGGTTCAAATTAATCAGTATATTGTATGTAATTGCAGAATTATTTTTTCTCAGACGATCTTGAAAGATACATCTGGAAAATTAATTTATTTTATAATAGAATAAGAAAAAGTATGTTGTTTAATTTTTTATTGTTTATATTTCATTTGTTCAAAAATATCCTTTTTTTTTCACTATTTTTCTTCATGACATTTAAAGATCGATATATAGTTGATAATCGAATAAAGAAATAACATAAGAATGAATATTCATCTTTTAAATGGATAAATATGAAGGAATATACAAATCTTAATCCAAATGCACTTAAAAATTTTTGTTTAAAGGGATTTAGTGTTGATCAACTTTGGCAGGCTACAAGTTGGGTAATGCTGAATCTAGCGTATTTGCTGAATCAGTCTTTAGTGACAAATGATCACTGGAGTAAAACTTTTATCTAATCAAATGCCTGGAATTCGAAAAATAAAACACCACTAGGCAACATGACACTTGTTAATGAAACCATCAATCTATGGATGATAATAATCTGTAAATATTTCTTGTCTTTTTTTATAAGAACTTACTATTGCGAGGATAAAGATGGGAATGAAAGTTTGTACATGAATTCCTCTTCTTAAGTTTTTTTCTTGAGACCTTTTTCCCCTATTTTCCCTATATATATATATATATATATATATATGCATATATATCTATATATATATGTATGTATAACATATATATCTATATATATATACATAACTTTTTTTTTGCTATTTTAATCCTAAAGCAACACCAATATATATTTATATATATATATATATCTTGATGTTGCCTTAAGATTAAAAATAGCAAAATAATAAGCTATATTTCATAAGCATAACCCTCAAAATATATCGTATTTTGAGGAATTTGTCATATTTTATTATATAAAATCCTATTTTGACAAACACTATTACATTTTTTTATTATATATAAGTTTCTACTTTTTTGACAACTATTATTTATGCATGCATATAAAGCTAATATTTTTGATTTTTGAACTTTAATATAATATTATGTGAAACCTTCTACTTTAAAAATAGTATAGTGTGGTTAATAGAATAAAACTTTCATAAAGATTTGAAACCTTATTTCTTTAGAATCAAAACTAAAGTCTAGACTATTATGAATGAAAAGTTATTGCTTTTATGATAGTTTAAAAGTCTTCAGAATAACTAATTTACAAACGAAGCAATTCTTTTAAAACAGGGTGGTATTCACTTTAATAAACCTCATATTTTTCTTATTTATTATGCACCTATATGAAAAAGAATAACTATTCGAATTTTCTGAAATCAATATTAAAGTCAATTTTTCTTCAGAGTATCATTCTATTTTTACCATAGGCCTGAAAGGTCAGTCTTCAAAGTAAAAAATTTACAAATCAAATAAATCTTATTGGGGCCAGACTTCCAAAACTAGTGTTTATAAGTTATTCAGGCATTTTTGTAACGATTTTGATTTTCATCTTGAATTAAATTTAAATGAATCAAAAAATTCTGTCTGGCATCAATTCGGAATTTGGTTTAATTATCGTCTGCATCATTAATATTATTCTTTTTTTAAAATGTCACTGGAAATGAACAAAGAATCATATTCTATATTTTGATTTGTTAAGAAAAATGCACTTATTCAATTGAAAAAAAGATGTAAAAGCAAGTTTAATTTTGTTCATTCATCATTTATTCATGCTGTAGCATTTTCTACGTTAAAATAATCATTTGTATTTAATTACTACTTCATTTATTCAATTCCTTCTATTAGCTCACTTCTCCCTATATATATCTTGTTCAAATTTAAATCGCAAAAAATATTTTTTATTCATCCACTCAAGTTCAAATACATTTTTTTTTTTTAATTTTCAGCGGATGACATTTGATGTTAATACAGTTTAACGTTCTCGTTGTTAACGTTCTTTTTTATTAAGTTCTCAAATATCAATTCAGTAATTAAATTAAATTAATTTATAATATTTTTTTTTAGATTTAAGTTATATATCTACCAATAGATGGTACCAAATAAACTTAAAAAATGAATGATATTTATAAAGAACTTTTTGCAATAGAGTGAAAAAAATTAGGAATTGACTTTAAAATTTATTTTTATATTACTTGTAATAATTAATTAATAAAGGAAATATTATAATAAAAAATTTACACTGGACCGTGAAAAAAAAAATGCATAATCAACACAGGTAAGTACTTTTTTATTACATCTAAAGTCATACCTCTCATGTTTTGAAAGAAAATTCATTTATTATATAACCTTAAAACAACAATTATTGAAAGATCTTTGAGTACATTTATAGGAACTGTAAAAAAAATTATTATTTCTGATTTAGAAATAATGAAAACAAAATATATATATATTCATCGGTAATGGCAAAACATATTTCTCAGTGTAAGACTGTGTGCAGATTGTTGTATGAAAATTTACCATATTTGAATATTTAAGGTGATTTGTTTTACAAAATAATTTATGTTTGTGCATATATTTAAGGAAATTTTGCTTTATAATATAATTTATGTGGGTTTATACATTATGTGCGTATATCTACGGTAAACTAATTTTGAAACAATTTGTTATTTTATTTCATGCATATGTCAACTTTTAATTTACACATTCCTACTATTTTTATATGAATACCAATTATTTAGTTATGTACTTTGCTTATTATCTCTTCTTTTAAGCAATATCGTCCTGCTTTTATATTTGCATTATTCATGATTTTGCAGCAATAGCATCTACTGTCCAATTGTTTATAAGCTGTTACTCCACTTTTAATTTGTATAATAATTGCCTTGATGAATATTTCTTCTCTCTGATTTGTGTATTCTCCAATGTAGTGTTTATTGTATTGCATTGCTTTTAAATTTTTTTCGAATAATTTACCTTACGTATTTATGTATTTTATATACTCTCTCATTTCATATCCCCCTTTTTTTTTTTTTTTTTTTTACAATTTTAGTATTTTGATATTTTCTTCTGTTTTGTAAAAATTATCCTCGTTGTTCAGCTTCTGTACCTCCAAAAGGGAATTTTTATGACATTTTTCCGCCTCCATTGTGAGTCCATTCAACTTCACCCACATCATTACCACACTGTATGGAGGCAATTCAGCTCTAGGCTCAGTGATGTAGTATTTAGTATTAGTTACAACTGATGATGCTTTGGTATATTTATCTGATTGTAATAAAGATCGATTAATTACTAAAAAAGAGGAGAAAAAGATAAGAGAAAACAAGGAAAGTATTGCTACAAGTTTCATGACTATTACTGGAATTTTTTATAACATAAAACTTAAAATACTGAAAGTAGAAAACTATCAAAAATTAACTTGGATTACTATCAGTAATATATTTGAACACCTATTTTTAAAGAATATATCCCATCAATTTATCTAAACAATCTTCATTATGATAAACTTCTTCAGGATAAGATTATCGATCACACATCCAAATGTGTTGTTTTTCTTATCCCACTTGGTCGACAGTAACAACTAGACCAAGTTCATGAATCCGCGTAGACGAATGTATGATAAGGGTAAAAATGCAGCTTCTTTTTGTCCTTGACCTTACGGCACAAAGACATAGAGAACCCAAATTGAGAAGTCTGACTTTACCCCACCCACCAGGTTATACCCCCTGGCATTGGGTACCCATTTTCGTCGTCTTTTACGACATGCATGGACTACAGTGGGGATATTTTAACCCGAACCACACATGGGGGGGACTATTAGCAACAGATATAAACATTCTGCTCTATATTTGGAAAAATGAAAAATTAATCTGGAAATGACGTTATTTCATTTAAATGCATCCAACGTAATTCATCTTATGTGTCTGTCTTCCATATATTACTGTGCATTTGGATTTTTAAAAACAAGCTCTATAATTGGTATATATCAAAGCATTGGATTGACACTGCAAGATTGTGGTGTACAACAAAATCTTCCTTGATATTTTAAGTAAAATTTTTATATTTTTGAAATCAACAGGTAATATGAATGTTCAACAAAAAAGGGTTGTGTGGCTGAATGCATTAGAAAATGAAAATTTCATTTTTTGAAAAATCTTTTTTGCTTCAAAGTCAGGCGAACACACTCTATACTTCATCCATTTATTATGTACCACTACAAAATCGAGTAATACCAGCATTTCTCAAGAGTCAAAACTAAAGTCGAAAGTTTTATCAACGAAAAGTTATTGCCTTTAACGACAGCGTAAAAAAGTCTCCAAATTCATATAAACTCAAAGCAGCCTTTTGATAGAAAACCGGTAACAATCTGACCACGATTCTATGGCCTGGGGCTATTTTTTTCCCTCACAAAAGAGAGTTCCACATCACCTATAGCGATCAATGGCTAGTACTTTTCCACGACTGTGGCTAACAGCAATTGTAGTCTTTTGCTTTCTGCCTCGGTGAAGAATGAGTTAGAAAAAGATTGGTACTCTCATTGGTTTACGTGGAAAAAAAGAATTCTTGTGAAGGAATTGATTGGGTGTTACATGGAAATCTACATGAAGTTTATTACAGAAAGACACAAATATAACATCTTTCTTCTGTGTGTTTGTATAATGAATTATTTTACATGATATTTCTTTTTTGATGCTTAAAAAAACAATTGCATATTGATTTTATGGGAAAACTTATAAAAGAATCAGATTTTTACGGAATTTTTTTGACTGTAGAATATCTAGGGAAGAAAAAAATATAAATAGTGAGTATTTTGAAAATACTAAAATTCTTCAGTATTTTTTAAATCTATTAGTAAGGAATATCTTCTTATTAAGAAATTCTAGATCGTAATTTATTTAAATTCATTTATTTCGTTGCGACATATACAAAAGAGTATCAAAATATTTTGGTTTATTAAAAAAAAGAAATGTTTTAAATTCATGGCACTTTTGAGTGCCTAGGTCATGTAGAGAGAATGGAGTTAAACAGAACAACAAGATGACTCCTTAAGGAAAACCCCAGCGATTCTAGACCCAAAGGATGACTAAGAACTAGATGGGGAGATTAAGTCGTGCAGGAATTTGTCATTTTATGCAATTTAAGCTAATTAGACCGGAACCTACAGTTTAACGTGGATTCTGAACCTCTAAAAAACATGCATGTCACCGCCAGGATTGAACGTGAAGCCTGAGGTACCAAAGGCCAGAGCGCTAGCCAACTTGACCATCAGGCCGCAGGAGGTCTTGAAGACACTCAGTATTACTAACTGGAAACAAAGGGCAATTATTCAGGTGGAAGGGCAGCAAATCTGTAAAAAGGGCTGTAGCACAAATAATGATGATGATGATGACTTTTCGAGTATTGCTGGTCCTGAGACGTATTGGAGAAAAGCCCTTTTAATTTCCAAACTGGGAAAAATTGAATTGACAAGAAGCAAATGAAGTCCAGGAAGACAGTTTGGTGCTTATGCGAGGGATGGACATGGTAAATCTGCAGGTTGGAGTTCTGATAGACTCAAGAAGGACGAAAAGGCAAACAGGAATCACCCATATATCACTCAATAGTGTACTAGATTCTATGTGGTCCAACCTGGACAAAAGCTAAATTTGCTACATATCTACTTTTTAAAGAGTGAATTATTTTAGATTAATGTTAAAGGTAGATTAATGTTGAAGGCATTTTAGTATGCTATGGTATACAGTTTTTATATACATATAAAATAAAAAAAAACAATAAAAAAGAATTCGCCTCTCTAGTTTGAAAGTCCTGTCTTGATATTTAACAATACTTTCATAAAAATATGCAACAAAAAAATCAAAAATTAATTAAATAATAAATCAAGCAACGTTCATCTTTTGTAAATTTCTTTTTTATGCTTGTTTGAATGCTATATTTAATAAAGAAAACTGAATTATGCTTTTAGGTAATTAGTTGTTTATGAAGTTTCCCCTTCAAAAAAAGTTTATGAGTAATAAATAAGAAAAATATTTTTGTTTTGCGGAAGAACCATTCATGCATCTTATAATAATATGAAAATAGTTATTGATTAAGTATTTGTGATGTTTTAATAAGTGTTTTGCCGTTTTTTTAAATTTGCTTTAATATTTCTCTTATTATTCCTTTATTGCTCAATGAAATGTATAATTTTTGCTTGTTTTCAAATTAAATAATTAACTTAATTCTTCATTTACTCTTTTTATATTAAATTTGAAGAATTATTCATAGCTGATTATAAGTTTACTCATCCATTTTACCTGATAAAAGTTAATTATCAAATTATATTAGTAATTTTTATAACTGGAAAATAATTGAAAGGGTCTGCACTGCAATTATTAATTATAAGCAAAATTTATTGCAACTACTAAAGTGCTGTTATTATTGTTAGAGCAATTCTCAAGGGGTATGTTGATGTCTGGTAGGAGTTTCAGGAAAATAATATAATTAATAAAAATAAAAGGAAGTAATAGGCAAAACCCTTGTAATTGATTAATGATTACAATTAGCCCATCATCTATCAATCATATTGCGTGATTAAGTATGTGCCTGCCTCTCTCTTTGGCTTTTTTGAAACTCAGCTTCGTGAAACGAAATTAAGGATTGCACTGAAATTCTTGAAGACGACGTTTGAAAACTTGCCAATTAAGTTGAATAATTGTTGTGAACTTTTCATCATAAAATTGTGGTTGGAACATTTTTATAATGCTGCTTATTTTTTGGAGTTAGGCTATTATTTTAAAAGAATTGGAATAAGCTTTAAAATATAAAACAGAATTAAAAGCATATAAATATTAGCAACATGATTCGTTTGATTAATATGCAATTCGCCTAATAAAAACAAGCTTTTTTTTATAGAGACATAAGTGAGGATGATATGAGAGAAGGTTGTGTTGCTTAAAAGTTTTCGTAAGAGGTTTTTAACAATAGAGCAATAATTACATAGACTATGCATAAAGAATTGCCAGTGTGAAGTCAATATACTTCATCACGTGACGGATGCCTGCTTCAGAAATCCGTTTGTTTATCTCCCGATTGATTTGTATGGGACTCATAGAACTCATTGTATGGGACTTGTTAAATTTAAAAAATGGTTAAATAGGACTCTGTATACTTGTGTTTAGAAATTTGTGAAAGAAGGCCTTTATTTTTTATAGTAGGAATTTATTTATTTGTTACATTAAATGAACATAGAAATTTTTAATAGGAATTTTATTTAGGTACAGTTGATATTTGATTTATATTGTATTCTGTTTCATAATGTGATATATAAGTTGGGTAATTTTTATTTTGATGAATAGTAATGCTCATTTCAAATTCAGAAGTAGTTGTAGACAATTTATTATGCATTAGGCATGTTTTGCATGTTCAGGCTTTGCATTTCGAGTTTTGTAGCCTAAACTATGTAATGTAGCTTAGCAGTCTTTTTGGCGAATCTCTATACTATTTGGTAAGAGGCAAAAATGTCTTGTCATACAACAATGATAAGTAGCTATAATACTCATATATCGATCAAAGTAATTTTAATTAATTTAGAATTATTTTTAAAGTTTTGTAGCTTAACATAAGCAACGGAAGTTTGCTAAATTTTTTGTATTTATTACAAAAGGAAAAAAGATATATGAATGCATATATATATATATATATTGTGTGTGTGAGTCTATATGCAATGTGTATATACTACAGCAAAATTTTAAAAAAACTATAATACTTAAAAAAATGAACTTTTACTTCCTGATTATTTCGTTGTAAAAACTCATAGACAATAATTATGAAAAGATTTCATTAATTAATTTTGAATTAAATCGTTTTTTTAACGTCTTTAGATTTTCAAGCTACCTGATGGCGCTCGTCTTAAAAACTGATTGGCGCCGTTACTTAAGTTATATTGAAAAATAAAAAGTTTAAGTTTTCAATTATTAATTAC
Source organism: Caerostris extrusa (assembly GCA_021605095.1). Taxonomy (NCBI): domain Eukaryota; kingdom Metazoa; phylum Arthropoda; class Arachnida; order Araneae; family Araneidae; genus Caerostris; species Caerostris extrusa. Next base: position 3,389 of record BPLR01000824.1, on the reverse strand, counting down.
TTAATACAGTTTAAGTTTTCTATTTATTTACAAACTAATACTGTTATATCGTTAAAAATTAATGCGAACAATTAATTATGAAAAAAACCTTCTTAGGGAATTCTTCATAATGATTGGATGAGTTATAAAAAATCGAAAAAATATTTATTGCTACCAAGATATTTTTAATAAAATCCATCAAAAATAAAAGTGTTTTACTTTCTGTAACCAAGCAACATCAAGTCACATTTGTTAGCTATTATAATAAGAACAGACATTGAATATCAGCCGAATTTTTTTAAGCATTTAAAATAATTGATAACTTTTATTCTTAGCATTAATTAATTGATTCAAAAATCTTTTACAATGGCTTTATTTTCAAATTAAATAAAAATATTTTTTTTACATAAATTATTAGTTGCTCTTTGTTAACGTATATTTCCCATTTCGTTGACACCAAAATGTATTGTCATCATTTCAGAACGGCAAAAAAACATTTACTTAAGACGTTTGAATGTTACGCATCCATATTAAATAAATAAGAAAAAGCTTTCAGATCTTCTGAATTTTTTATAATCTTAAAAGGTTTCCAGTGCGTAAAGTACATTTTTGGTTCCTTGAGCAAATCGCTGGCCAGAATATCATGGTTCACAAAAATATGCCCAGCAAATAATCCATATTCGGAGTGTGGGTTTGTTCTGGAGAAACTATTTGCTTATGCTTTTTCCCTATGTTATATTCCATTTATATTTCTAGTTTTACTGTGACATTTAATTGTTCCTTTTGATATACCTATCAAATTATTGGCTTATTTTTATCGAAGATAACGTTTTTTATGAGAGTCCAGTGAAAGTTGTTGACTTAAATTTTTCATGATGATGTGTTATGGATTGTACAATTAGAGTGGTTTACATTTACGCTTTCTTTCCATTAAAATTGTTAACTAAAACATTTTAACGTATACAATATTTTTAAGGGGAAATGATTACATTTAATTGAGTTTATTTTTATTGTGAGAAAGTATGATTATTTTCTAAACATAAATGTTAATAGTCGATCAGTTTGATTTGTTTGTCGCTCTATGGTAATTTTGTGTACTTTGGCTAATTAGACCGGGACTTACCTAGTTTAACTTGATTCCGAATCACTATCAAACATCCATGCTACCGCCAGGATATGCACCTGAAGCCTGGGGTACAAAAGGCCAGAGACCTAACCAGTGTAATAACTGACCAGATTTTAACATGAAAGAAAGGCAAATATTTCTTTTTATATCATAGCTATAAATTTCATGTTTTTCCAATGTTTTTAAAATATCACAGAATTTTGAATAGATCCTCTATTTGCATTGCATATACAGTTCGAACGGTCTCCATAATTCCTTCAAGTTTCTATTTACTGTAAGAATATGTGCTCTTCTATGCAGTAATCCATTGATCCCTTCAAATTCTACTCGGATCACTGCTTCGCTGGATCAATGTTGATAACTGGTCCCAGCACTATTTGGTAGAGCACTCTTAGGAATGGTATCTGGGAGAACAGGACTTATTTGAATGTATAAACGAAAGTTTCCACTACAACATTACTCTTATCACCAGGAACATTTGATTTGGCTTGCTAACTGGGCATCGATTTGTCTCACAGAAGAGAAGCCAAGGGTCCCACCGCCGAACTGTTGCAGTTCTAATATGAAAATGCCTTACCTTGCATATTGAAGCATCAAAATTTATTCATCAATATTTAATGCCTAAATTACCACCATTGAAAAGTAAGTAACTCATCTCAGAACTCGGTTCTGCAGATAATGTCACGTCCTCTTACAAACCTGCAAATCTAAGAATGACAGAAGGACAATACTATTGAAACACATTATTTACTGGAGAGAAAATAATATTTCAAAAGAAAATAATGGAATATAAAAGCTTAATGCTTAAAAATGCGATATCATTTTTTTTAACATTTAATTGAAGTAAAAAAACTCAAACGTCAATTATTGTTCAAAAAGAAAACTGAAACATTTGCATTCGCTTTACTACACGTAAACTTAAATAAGCTTTTAAATGAAATTTATGAAAAATATTCAGTAATAATCATTTATATGAATTTAAAGATTTTGATTATTTTTAATATCATCACTCATCATAATAATTTTTATTTTAGATATATATTTTTCATTTAAAATTAATTAGCAAACAAACTAATTAATATTTTTTTTGAAACTCACTACTAAAAATTAATAAATAATTCAAAGAAAAAGAAAAATGCGATCACTTATATTAATTAAGAAATGTTAGAAAAATATTTCTAATTCACTAATACGTTGTTATCGGGATTAAAAGAATTAAAATAGATTTTAAATACAACAGATGGAAATTATGATTTTTGAAAATGGGGATTATTTTAAAAGAAAAGTCATATAAAAAAATTTTTTAACGCAATTCCTACATAGGTCAACAAAGAAAAATTTTTTATTTTAGTTACTTTCTTAAGTTGAAATTTTCCTCTTACATCTGGCGCCATCTATTGGTACATACATGCAACTTAAATGTAAAAAAATATAAAATTAATTAATTAAATTTAATTAATGAATTAATATTTGAAAAAACTGTATTAACATCAAGTGTCATCCCTACAAGTTCAAATACATTTTTTAAAACTTGAGTGGATGAATAAAAAAGTATTTTATTACTGATTGAAAATTTGAACATGATATATACAGGGACAATGTGGGCTAATAGAAGGAATTGAAAAAATATAAACAAAGTTTAAACAAAAATACATTTTATTCAGTCAATTTTTTCGAACCATAAGTCTTTCTTTTTATTTTTGTTCTAATTAAGACTGCTCTTAATTAGTTTTTACTTAAAATAGTTATATAAATAATAGTTACCACAGATTGGTTAGACAGAGTTTTAATGTCAGTTTTCTACATAACAACTAAAGTAACTATCTCAACCATCCATTCACTCAATCCTAGTATAGAGTCATTTTATACCATCCAATACAGACAACACAAAAAGAGAGCCATCTTGGTACTCCCATTTCCAATTTGAAGGCAGGAAAGATTTATAAGAAATCTGGGCAAAGGAGTCATTTCTTTGTTCTCCCAGAATGAGAGAGAAATGTCAGAAAATATGTAAATGACTCGGCGTCAGCTGTTTTTTGCCATGCATTTGAATTTCCTCCGATGTGGCCCTTAGAAATACGATGTCAATGGTAAACGGCGATTCCAAAACAATGTCCGTAGGACTATCTGATATCAGCCATGATTTTTTTCCCAGTAAAGTCGCAACTAAAGAATAGCGATTTCATAAGAATTACAAATTGATTTGATGTATAGAACTATTTTAATACCTATCTTTGTTAATATAGCAATATTTTTTTTAAAGAGGGATATCTGTTGGCTGAAA